>BPVZ01000039.1:1705421-1717451 GCA_020521535.1 Rubroshorea leprosula
CATGGTTATAGCCACCATTGTTTTTGTTAGGGCCACCAAAGTTGTGAAATTCTTATCTTAATTTGACTAATAATTGATAAAACAAATAATATTTATTATTTAACATATTGAAATCAGTTTATCAATAGATATTTTCAAGTATCATTACCAACTGTTTAAGGAAAAAACTATAAACCGAAAACATTACAGGTATAATTGATGGCCTTAACAAAAAAATATATATATATATATTGGTGGCCTTGACAAAAAGGCTAGTGGCCGTAACCTTAGCCTTTCAGCCCTCTATTTGTTTGCATCTTATATGACCAAATTTCTTTTGTTGCAATTTGTTTCCTGATGGTGATGTCAATCTAACTTTCAGCTTGCTGGAGTTGGAGAAGAAGCTTAGCCCCATGTTCTCCAGGTAGGAATGAATGCATCTTCAAAAAGCAAATATCTGCCCCGACAGAGTCAGCTACCATAGGGCTGCTAATGCATTCGTTTATCCTTCATCATTTTTGTAGATGATTAGACAGCGTTTATTCTCTTTTCAATGCCATGCATGCGTTTCACTCATGTCTTGTGTAGTTATATTCATCTGATGAATAGATCAAGCCTTTGATGTCATATCTTTTTGAACCCCAGAAGTTCCTTTACACACTGTTCTTGTAGAAGTTGTTTACGCTTGACACGCTAACAGAAAAGAGGTCAATTTTATTGGAATGATATAGATTCCAATGTGTGAATGAAATCACTTTTCTTAAAACTTTCAATGCCTGAATATGACAGAAATCGCTGCAGTCTCTCCAAAGAGACGTAAAAGACAAAAATACTTCATATACTTCCTTCAAGCCTTCCCGATTGAAGCACAGGGAAATACATAATAATTCATCCATCATTGTCTCCATTTATTATAATTTGTCCAAATGGCAACGTTATTTATGTTCTTTTGTTTGTCTAACTTCAACACTAAATAGTGAAACCTCCACAGGCGCACTTGTCGGGTTGACCAGTTGGATCAACAGCACAGAAGCTACTGATTTTCCCGAAGCATTTCTGGCAATTTTTGGGGCATTTGACATCATCAGCACATCCGCCGGGTATCATTTCATTTTGACAGTTTCCATTTACCACAAAAACAAGTTTTAAATGTGATTTTTGTTTTTTTTAATCTAGCAAAACATTCATAGATCCATACAACTATTACCCATGAGCAGACAAGTTCCAAAGTCTGTGACACATAAACAACTGAGAGACAAAACAAACACAAACTTTTTTTTTCTTATTAAAATTCAGCATGAATGTAAATGTCGAAACTGTCAAAAGTGTTTCTTTTATAAGAATGTGTTCAATATACTAACAACAACTTAGTTGAATTATTTATTAATTTAAAAATGTTAATTCAAAATTAAAATTAAGAATTTAAACCTCTACAATATAAAACAACTGACTTTTAACATACAAAAAGAAAATACGTGTTGAATATAATTGCATAAATTTTTTTGTACAAAATAGGAGATTAATTATCATGACTAGTGCCTGGTTTCTGTAATCTATACCAGACTTGGGTATTTTTGTTTTAAAACATTATTTTGTAATCTGAATTATTTTAAATTGTATAATAAAAACAGTTAAATGAAGGTTTAATATTGAGGCCCTCCCTCCATCTATTTGTTCATATTTTGCATTCACTGCAAAATAGGGAAGCCATTTTCTTTTGATTTGCTGTGCTGTTTTCGTTAATATGTAACGGTAAAGTTCTTTTGGGTTGTGAAGAATTTTCTTTTTTCAGAGTTTCTGCCTTGTTGAGGAGTTGCTGTCAGCTGTATTTTTATGAGTTCGGGTTATCTCTTTGTGATCTTTCACAGTTTGTATGTATGGGCCAAGTACAAGGCTAACGAAAAGGTGGATGGTAAGAAAAATTAATAAAAAAGTACTAAGAGAATAATATTAATGAGCTGTGTGATGTGTCCATTTTGCTGTTAGTAGTTTTTGTCATGTTGTATATATTGAGACTATTTGTAAGGGTTTGGAGTACTCATTTTACTCCCTTTAATACATTTTATTTAAAAAATGAAAAAGGTAATGAGTTATGTATTTCATAGTTTAGTTTAGATTAAATATAAATTTTAATCTGTTGTATGTTTTAATGTTTTAGTCCTTGAATTATTTTTTATACATTTTTTTTGAGCTAAGAAAAATATTTTTTTAATTATTCAATTAGTTAATTCATTAAGTTTATATATATATATTTAGTTTTTAAATTTATATCTATTTATCCACATATTCATATAAATTTAGAATTAAAAATATATATATTTAAATCGTCTTAACAAACAAACTAATAGAAGCAGTAAAAAAAACATTTTTCATAATTTAGGGATAAAAAATTACAAAAAAATAATTTAGGGACTAGAATGTTCAAAACTGAAAGTTTAATGACTAAAAAATGGCATTTAACCTTTAAGTTAAAACTTTCTAGCACACATATTAGGGAGAGAAAAAATTAATTCGGGTAGAAAAGAGATATAGATTAGTAATAGTTATAGATGTAAAGATAAAACAACTATTGAAGATTTAATGAATTGTTCTATTGTGTTTATTTCAAAAAATTTTAATTAATATAAAATTTAAATATTTGTTTATAGTAAATTGATATATATTTGTAATGACTTTTATATTTATTGATTTAAAATTAATTTCAATTATTAAATCAATAATATTACATTTAGTAATTACTAAAAAAGTACAATATTAATCCATCTTTCTTCCCTTTTCTTGAGCGATAGGCTTTGTAGGTATGACCTGTCACCCTAGGATTTGTGTAACCATTTTGCTTATGCCTTCAAGTTTTCTTATTTTTTTAGATTTTCAATAAGGATTTTTGTCTTCCTTAGATTTTTAATGAAAGTTTCATTGCAATTGATTAGTTTATATGATATACTAAATCTAAAGATATTTTTTAAATAAATTTAAAAAGTACGATACAAGGAAAAACTAATTTTTTCAAGAAGTCCCCCGTATTAATTGCCCTCAAGAAGTCCCCCGATTAATTGTCAAGGTTTTTCTTTTTAAAATATGAAAAAACTAATGAAAAAACACAATTAACCTAAGATGAATTCTAAATAAAAAAACAATTATCATTGCACGACAAATAAATTATAAAATGATAAAAGAAAACAGAATGTTCAATGTTCAAAGGGGAAGTTCACGGAATACAACAGAAGCAAGTCAGAAAAATGCTCCACAACTACACATTGCATTACTTTCTAAGCATAGAAATTAGAAAGTAGTGGTACAAAATGCCACAGCAATTTTTTCTTTTGAACAATGCCCGAAAAAAGTGACACAACAGAGAACAAACACATAAAAGGTTACGCTATATTAACCCTCAAAAACATGTCTATAAGATTTATGGGCCCTCACATATATATTGCACTTTTAACACCTTGTTTCTCTTTGACGTGGGATCTTATATCTCTTAACTCCACCTCACATGTGAACTAATACCCCTGGGTTCTCTCCCAAGTCTATGATTTGCCCTCCCGTGAGTGTAACTACGAACCTCAGCCCGCTTGTCGAAGACAACACAAGTCCTCAATCTCTGAAGATATCTTAATCTTCCACTTCTGCCATGGGACTACGTGGAGTCTTTCTTCCATGGACTTCTCCACACTCAATCCTGACCAAACCCATCTTTATCACTGATTACACCATTGGCTCTAATACCATTTGTTGGGAGTCAACCAGGTCGGCTTGGAAGCGTACACAGCATGAACATATATAAGAAGGTGCCATATTAAACCCAAAAGACATGCCATATTAAACCCAAAAGACATGCCATATTAAACTCAAAAAAGATGTTCATCAAGTTCATGGGCCTCTACATATATATTGCACTCTATCAACTCATTTTACTCCAACACCATGATCATCCTAATAACAATAAAGAAATCCAGAAACTTTTATGCCAGAAAGTGAAGACAATTACTCAGAGTTAGAATTCAGACTTTGCTTTTAGAAACACCTAGATCTAAATAGATCAATGAAAAGATTAGATGAGAGATGTTAATCAAACAATTAGTTTACATGAGGAACTGAACCTACCGTCACTGTGGACTCTATTCATCAGATTGCTCCAGTAGTTGATAGAGTTCATCAAATCCATCATCATTTTGCTGGTTTAGTCCCGTTTGTTCACAAAAGGCTTCCTTTTGGACATTCCAGTTCTCGACTACATTCTCCATTATGTCACCAAGGCATTCCTTACTGTCAGATATATGCTCTATGTTCTGCACATCTACCACCTCACTGGCCGCTTTAGGATGAAATTTCAAAACATGGAATAAGAAAATTATATATCTAGTTGATAAATATCAACTATATACATGATATAAGTAAGATAAAATTGGTCAATTAGAGAAAACTAGTAAAAAAATTCATGAAGCACTAATAATTTTCATTTATAAGTCATAAGGCCACTAGAAATGATGCAGGCTAATTAATCAATAAAAGGAAATTCCAAGATATTTAGAATGCAGCAAAAGGGAAACAACAGCAACTTCCTGGTAATTTGAGGAAACTTTTTCTTTTTCTTTTTTTTTTTTTTTAAAAAATCATATCATAGTCATGGAGATATTAAGCTATCAACAAAATCAGTATAGCACAGCCAACAATAATAACATATATGTAGTTATCACTTCCAGAAGAATTAAAATACATTGAGTCCACTGTTTTGCAGTCTGGACTGCAAAGCAGGGGCCATTGGATGGGGGGAGGGCTTCCAATATCAGAGGGCCCATCCCCCATCCAATGGTTAGTGTTGTGCAGTCTGGTGCACTCCAGACTACACAACACTTTTTCCAAATACGTTATTTTTAATTATTTTTCTTTTTTAGGCAATTAACAAAAACAGATTTGAGTTATCAGTTAATTAGAATGTTCAAAAGGCCCGATGCACTTAAATCAAGAGTCCAGAATGAAAAGCATGATCGAGCGCCATGAAGGGTAGGTAGTTCTGAAAGAACATGCTCTCATGTTTGATTGTGCTGTAAAGAGAGAGGGAAGTTCCAAAGAAATGAACCTTCAATTGCTTGTTTCTTGGCCTCTGCATATTCTGCAGACATTTGCTTCAGCAGATCCAGATCAACCTCCCTACCCTGAGAAATGCAGTAATAAGAACACGCACAGATAAGCAGAGGTACTTAGACTGAAGCCTATTTGCAAAATATTATAGGAAATTCATGTAACCAACTGCATGCATTCTAATATTAGCATCTCAATGGGCTAAAGTGGACAAAAGATGTCCCAGGTAATACACTATCCTCACAAAGCAAAATAGAACATATTCACTGCAACTTGCCCTTCGTAACTCATTTTGTCACAAATTATTAACTACTACTTTGTGTGCCTTTTTTATAACATAATTTATTTGATTTTTATATATATTGTAAACATCATAAACCATTTTAGGCATAAAGTTCAAAATTATGCCTGCTTGCAATGTATGTCTTATATTTTTCTGAAGATTTGTGCATTTATTATAATTTATTTGATCGAGCATTAGTTGGAGAAAAAGGTGGTCCAGAGTACGAAACTGACATCATCCAACTTGATTTTAAAGAAATAATCCTTCAATTGGTCTATTGCCTAGATGAACATGTACACATGCCATCCCAGAAATGCAAGCTCCAGATTCAGAAAATGAAAATACAGAAACTAAAACCCAGGGAAAGAACAATGCCTTTTAGACATGATTGGATATGGTGTAATATAAGACCACATTCAAACTAAAGTTTACCATCTTATGACTAGCTGAGATTTTTCAAAGATAAAATTATATTACATGAGATTGGTCAGGTTTAAGAAAGAATATAAATATAATTTTATGATAACTAATAATATAACAGAGGAGCTAGCTCAAAACTTCCTACGTTTGATATTATGACAAAGCAACTGCTCAAAAAATTTGAAATTACAACACTAAAATTTAAACAATCTCATCTCATCTAATCACCAAAAATAAGGTTAAATATGTACTTATATTTTTTGTAAGTCCTAACAGTGGTCAATACAATAAATATGCAAAACATATGTCTGCCCCTACAGTGCAATGGGCTTCTATTTTCTCATTAAGTTAAAGGTAACATACCAAGTCCATATGGAGGTAATGCTCAATATTAGAATTTTTAAATAACCTGTCAATGAAAAGTAAAGTAGCAAAACAGTAAGAACACGTTATCATGAAAAAATAAAATTAAAACAATAATGCATTTAACAAAAAGATAAGCACCAGCATACCGATCATTTGCAACTTTTATGCAAGTATTCTGAAACTCTGTAAGCTGTTTAACTGTCTCACTATCAGAGCCTTTATTTATGTCCACAAACCCAAAAAGAAACATGTTTGTTTCTAGCATCCGGTTTACCAATGATGGTACTGCCTTTATATATTTAGCTTTTGCATCGGCGACAAGGACTCTAAGTTTCTCCAGTTCTCCTATCAGATAAGGAACGGAAGTCAAGTGAACAGAGACTAGGGGAAGAAAACCATGGTACTCTTAACCAGACATTGCCAGCATACACAGTTTGAGCATTTTACCATCAAATCATTACTTATAATCATTTAGCATTCACAACCAATTATAATTATCTAACATAAAACCAAATGGGATCTCTAAAAGGAAATTACTGAAGAAAGTATAAATTTCAAATAGGTTCCACCATAAAAGTTAATTTTATGTTGAAATATTGATTTGTAGATAAGAGCCACATTAATAACAAAATCACAGTAAGAATTTTAGCATTGCTCATCACAGAAGAAATAACTAGAGAGAAAAGACTCAAACAAATTTTCTAATGTATTTGCGATCAAATAGAAGGATGTTGGCTTCTCTATCAGCAGATCAGATATTTACATTATATTCCAATACATCTTAACATCAGAACAAAAAGCCATCCTGGTGTTATGGAATGAACATATCACCATGCATACTATCCATTTTGACAACAAAAGTGTGTATTATCTGTTTTGCATGCAAGACAACATCCAAAAGGAATTCAAGGTAGAAAAGTTTGAAGGGACATCTTGATGCGGGACAGGTTAGAAGGTATGGTGGGCTTGGGGATTTAGAGGCTGTTCACTGTAGATTTAAGGTGTGAACAGCATATGTGAAAGTGAAATAGGGTCTATTTAGGATAGGAAAGAGGAAGAAACAGAAAAAATAATGAGAAAGATAGAAAAACCCTAGGAGTCACACCTAGGTTTCTTTAAGCATCACACCTAACGAGAAACCCATAAGCATCACACCTAAGGTTGATTGCATCGCACAATCAAGAGCAAAACTAGGTGTGACTCCTAGGGTTTTTCTATCTTTCTCATTATTTTTTCTGTTTCTTCCTCTTTCCTATCCTAAATGGACCCTATTTCACTGTTCACACTCACTGTTCACACCCTAAATTTACAGTGAACAGCATCTAAATCCCCAAGCCCAGCATACCCCTTAGCCTGTCCTGCATCACATCTTGTTCAAAAAAATATATAAATAAATAACCAAAGATAAGACCTAAATATAAAAATTAAGAGCAAAACATACCAAGAGAGATATAAATTTTGAAAGGAGGTTTGAATGGTTGAGTTTCATAAAGGCAGTAAAGGCAATAGAGTCCTCCGAGTCTCACTGATAAAGAATCAGTGTTACATATATGACCTGCATTGGAGCACATGAAAATTAGCAAAGCATACACATAGTGGCCATAGAAACATGAAACTTCCACTCTCAAAATATGGTCATGCACAGGTTAAAGATAATACCTAAATTCAAGCTATTAGTATAGAATATTCATGATTTCACTTCTAGAGCATACAATCTCCTCCAATTTAGTGATATTAAACCTGCATCCTGAGATTGGCTATTTCTCCATCTTAATTCATGGATTGCCAGAGCCATTTCAACTATGAGTATCTAGAGTCAACCTCACAAGTCTTAATAATTTTCTTCAACTCTTCTAGGCACTCACTGTGTTACAAATCTCAGCATATTACTGGAAGATAATACAGATACTCAGTTTTAGTAAGGGATTTTAAGCCTAAAGTCAAAGATTCATTTCACAAATGACATAAATTTACCTAGGTTCATTGGGTTTCAAAGGAATCTTTAACCCTTTCAGGTTCTGCATTTCAGAAGTGACCCAAAAAGCTAGAGATCTACAACTTTTACCTCTCCTTCAAGAGTTTTCAAAATAGACCATGACAGGCAAGCATTTGGGTCTCAAAATGTAAAGGTCAAGATTTGTGCACTCTAGAATAGATAAATGGATGAATGATTTAAACTATGGTCCTTAGCAAATCAAATTGGTAGAAGAAGTGGTCCTACAAAGTCTTATTATTGTTTCAGCATAGTTCTAACATTCCAATCATACCAAATACTAAAGCATCTGAACCACAAAATACACTAATAACAACTTCATAGGGATAACACAAGGCTACTTTCCTTATGTAAATTAGGAGAAATGACCTATGTTGCATATCAATAAGTTGAAGCATTTTACATATATTTCAGAAAACAATTGATCCAAATGGCTCATCATCTTCCAAAGCAGTTACCCCCTTTTGGTGAATTGAGTTACAAAGTATTTTTCCATATGGTACAGAATAATATAGATGCAGGGAGGCCACATTCCAGCCTTCAGAGTCCTCAATCACTCTAGTTATCAAATTCTGCATTTTCAAGGTAATCTTTAAAAAAGCATTACTCTATATTGAATTCAACACTTCATTAACTTGAATCAAGTTCAAGTCAAAATCTAATATGAAAGTAAGGACAACATAGTATGTAGAAATACATACCAATAGTATGGGCATACAGTGATTGCATAAAGAAGGCCAAGTTATTGGAAGGGCTAGCCTCAAAGATGTATGAGAACTTCCTTGAGAGCCAAACTTTCTTCATATCAGCCAATGTTGTTGATTCACCCTGTCAATTAGAAAGAAAAGGAGCCAAATATAAGAATCCAAAATGAAAAAATGAAAGTAATAAGGGACAAAAGAAAGAAAGCTGGTTGCACCTTAACAAACTCATCTATGAGCTCATCAATATCCATCTTGAAGGAAGAAAAATCCATCATCAGCTCTTTGACAACAGTATCTGTATCAAAAATTAAATATAAGAAAAATCCAAACTTCAAAAATTAAATAAAATATAAAAAATTCACAAATTAAAAAACAAAAAATAAAATAAAAATTGAAGGCATTCCCACTTGGGATATATTCAAATGTGACATGTTTCCCATTGATATATCCAAACAAAACAAGAAATGAATTCATTTAGTTAAACAAGAAAAAAAACATAGCAGTTAACACTTCAGGCTATTCCAAGCTGAACTGCTTATATTTTTTTTAAGGCTATTCCAAGATGGAATGCAAATGCCTGAACAGAATCCAAAGGACAATTTATTTTAAGGTCCAGTTTTCAGGGATTACATCAGAATGCATATGGAAGCAACAGTTTCAACACAGTGATGCTGATCAAAATGAGGATTAAAATGAATAAGGCAGAGAACAATTTCGCAATTTTTCAGAATCAATTTCTTAAGGTCAATGCCAGACATGATACCTCAAACTAGAACAATAATTGTGCAAAGATAGTAAATCATTGACAAGATCACAGAATACATAAAACCCTAAGGTCATCATCCTTCTACAGATTTAGAACAAACAGTCATGTACACAACAATCAATGAATAAAGAACAACGCCAGATGATATTGAGACCAGTAACAAACCATCCAAGGGGAAACCAGCTATATCCAAAAGCAAATGAACAAAATGAAATCTATCAGAACATAAACAAAACAGATTTAACAAAGTAATCACAAAAATACAGAGAAAGATAACATCAGGTTCAACAAAGTAAATTCATTTTAAAAAAATCACGAAAATCACAGGAAAATCATGTTCAGCCTAATCTCCGCATCCAAATGCGAAAAGGGCAGCCCAGCGGACTCAACTCCAGTTGGCTCGACCTAGCCACACAATCTCCTAACACTTCCATTCGGATTCAACAGAGAAAAATGAAAGAAGAACTCAAGAGAATCGACGATTTGGTAAAAAATCTAAAGATGTAAACCCTAAGTTCCAGAATAGTTACCAAAAGAAGGAAGGAAGATCGGAGTTGCAGAGGTCGCCGGGAAAGCCGCCTGGTGTAGAATAGTGGTCTGCAATGGGCGGACTTGAGAAATCGCAAGGCCTGAAACCAGAGGTAGCTGTGGCGGGAAATCGGAGGTGCCGGAACCGTTACGGTACGCTTGCACAGAGGGTAAATGGAGAGGAGGGAAAGGGAGGGGATAAAATTACCCTCAATAAAATAAATTTTTCTTTCTTTCTCTTCCCTTCAATTTTTATTTCTTTTAGGACTAAATAAATATTCTTTTTTCCCATCCTTCAATTCAACCCAAACATGCTTTTAAACCAATTCAATAGTAATTATGATTAGAATTATACTGTATGATAACAGTAAAAATAAGAATCTATTATTATTTTAAATGTTATAATTTTCTTGAAAATTATTTAAATATTTTTATATGTTAATTTATTAAAAATATTTTAATTTTTTTATTATTAGTTATTTTTTGATGCTATTAATCTTGCTATTTTAATTATTAAGACATCTTAATTTTCTTTAACTTAATATTGTCATTACTTTAATGCAAGAACTCGTATAAGTTAATATTATTAAAAATAATCACTAAGAAATGTTGCGAGTAATATAATGACTAATAAGAGTTTGACCGAGTAAAATCCCACTAAATTAAAAATCTTCATTTAGAGTAAAATTTAGAGATTCAAATATCTATATTGCCAATTAACTATCCTTTTGGTATAGTAAAAAAAAGTAATACAATTATTAAATTTATTATGAATCGTGTAAAAGTAGTAGATAAGTTAAGAAAAAATTCCTCTTGCTAGAATTTAAGAAGGAAGATATCTTTAACTATTTTGATTAATATAAAACTACTTATAAATTTATGGTAATGTCAAGAATAAAAAGTTTAATTCTATCTTGGAGTCAAATAAAATATATTAAGCTTTAAGAATGATAATAAAGAAAATATATCAAGCTTTAAGATAATGACAAATAATATGTATCTTTCTCAATTAAAATATTAATGACTAAAAAATTAAATTACACAAATACTTCCGTTATAGAAAGGTTAATAAAAGAAAGAAAAATGAAGAGAGGGCTAAAATAGGAATAAAAAAAGAAAGGGCTAAAATAATAATTATGATAAAGATTTTTCTACCGCTTTAATATATATTTTAGTCATTAATTCATATCAAAAACAAAAAATTTTATTTTATTTTTAGTGTTAATGTCATGTATCTTAAGTTAATTAATTAATTATTAAAATTAAAATTAAAATTTATTTTTTCCCTATAATTTAATAGGCATAAAAGAATAGATATAATAATAAAGTAAACTTTAATTTCGCGTGCCGTAGCATATTTTCGACAGTGACGATAACCTATACAATAGTCAATTTATAGGACTACAACTTTGGTTGCCCTAATCGTAAAATTTTATTTTATTTTTATATAAGTTAATAATAAAAAATGTAATAAATATATTTTTAAATATGATTTTTTTTTTAAAAAGTGTAAATTAATCTCGTTTCTAAAAATAATTGAAATTGAAACTTTAAATTATATTATTTTATTTAAATAAAACTCAATTCAAAATTTAAAAAATTATCTTATTAAATGATGATATATTAAAATATATAATAGGTTTTCAAATTTATATATTAATATTTAATAAAATAAAATTTTAATTTTTAAATGTAGATTAAAATTCTAATTATTTTTAAAAATCAAAATTGATATCATTAACTTTTTAAAAATTTTCATAATATAAGAAAAATGTTACTAGAGTGGGATTTGTTTCTTTATTTTTTTTTTATACTAACCTCCCAATATCCCGTAATCAAAATCAAGTCGAGTCGGATTCCATTAAGAGAGAAGCTCTTCCAGTACCTGTTTTTCTAATTTACAAGG
>BPVZ01000039.1:1731327-1741779 GCA_020521535.1 Rubroshorea leprosula
AAACTAACAAATAAAATTAAATTTAAATTTTATATTTTTTATAACAAAATATTAATATATGCTAATAATCAGTTAACAGAATTAATAATTACTTAATAAAACTAACAAAATATTATAATATAATATTAAGTGAGTTTTTTTTTTTTTCAATTCATATAACTGAATAGTTAAAAATGTTATAATATAAAATGAGAGGATATAACTTATATATTTATTAAAATAAATGATTAAAAGTAATTTTTTACCGTATTATGTGACCTTAGTTTTTCTCTAATTTTAAATTATGAAAATAACAATTTATAATAAATTTTATTAGAATATATTCATTAATTAAATAAGGAAGAAAGATTACGTAGACGTACGAGAAAGGAATTTTTCAAATAGGAAAAGCCATTTCATACCATTCTCCCCCAAAAATTGGCCGTTTCAGCTTTACAGGCCTAGATTTCGACCTCGCCCATCCTTTGATAACTCCCAAATCCCTAGAACGGAAACTCCAGTATAATCCAATCCATTGCGATGGATACCACCACAACTACCAGTATCGGAACGGCTGGCGAGGACCGAGTTTTGGCCACCGCGCAACAGATCGTCAACAGCCTCAACACGCCGAAAGAGGTTCGTGAGGACATGCTGTTAATTTTCTCCAGCTTTGACAATCGGTTGTCGAACATCACGGATATAGTCAAGGACGAGTCCAGCACTGCCGAGGGACGCCTGCAAGCCGCGGAGAATGTCATCCTTCGTTGGGAGACCTCCTTCTCTGGCTCCTCTCGCCACCACTCGCTCCCCCGGGAGGAGGCCCCAGAGGAAGTAGCTGAGTATTTTTCGGCAATAGACGATATCATACAGTCCGTTGCGGATTTGTCGATTCGGTCTAATAACGAAATGATGGACCGGGCTGAGACTGCTATTCAGATGGCTATGTCGAGGCTGGAGGATGAGTTTCGTCACACCTTGATTAGCAATACTGTTCCTCTCGACTTGGAAAGGCTGTACGGATCGATCCGGAGAGGTGAGCAGTTTTTTACGTCAATTGATGAAGGATTCGAGAGTTTTGGAGAGGTTGATGGTGAGAGGGGATGTTTTCATGAGCGTGGACCGAGTTTGGGTGATGATGTGTGTGTTGATTTGATAAATGCTGATGCTTTGATTGATTTGAAGGAAATTGCAGACCGAATGATCTGGTCTGGGTATGAGAAGGAGTGTGTTCAAGTTTATTGTAATGTTAGGCGTGATGCTTTGGATGAGTGTTTGGTGATTCTTGGAGTTGAGAAGTTGAGTATTGAGGAGGTTCAGAAAATTGAGTGGAAGGATTTGGATGAGAAAATGAAGAAGTGGATTGAGGCAGTCAAGATTACTGTTAGGGTTCTTTTGAGTGGTGAGAGAAGGCTCTGTGAGCAGATTTTCAATGCTTCAGATTCGATTAAGGAGATTTGTTTTAATGAGACCGCAAAAGGGTGTCTTATGCAGTTGTTGAATTTTGGGGAGGCTGTGGCTATTGGGCACAGGTCGTCTGAGAAGTTGTTCAGAATTTTGGACATGTATGATGCAGTTGCAGATGCATTGCCGGACTTGCGGGAAATGCTTACTGATGAAGTTATATGTACTGAGGCAAAGGGAGTGTTGCATGGATTAGGGGAGGCAGCAAAAGGGACCCTTATGGAGTTACAGAATGCAGTGCAGAATGAACCCTCAAGAAGACCCATGCAAAATGGGGAGATTCATCCAGCCACTAGGTATGTGATGAACTATGTGAAGCTGCTTGTGGATTATAGTGAGACACTAGATTCAATATTAGAGACTGCCGAGGATGAAGCAGATAGATTTCATGGTGAAGCAGGTGATAATCATCAGTTGCAGAGCACAACTCCCTTTGCCAAACGGTTGTTCCTGGTTATATCCTCTCTGGAATCAAATCTAGAGGAGAAATCAAAAGTGTATGATGACAACGCATTACAGTACATATTTTTGATGAATAATATTCTGTATGTGGTTCAGAAAGTGAAGGATTCTGAACTAGGGAAGCTCTTGGGAGATAATTGGGTTCGCAAGCGGCGTGGCCAGATACGCCAATATGCTACCTGTTATCTGAGGGCTTCTTGGAGCAAGGCTCTTTCTTGTTTGAAAGATGAAGGTATTGGTGGGAGCTCTAGTAATGCCTCAAAGGTGGCTCTGAAGGAAAGATTTAAGAGTTTCAATGCATGTTTTGAAGAATTATATAGGATTCAAACAGCTTGGAAAGTGCCAGATCCTCAACTTCGTGAAGAGCTCCGAATATCCATATCAGAGAAAGTAATTCCAGCTTACCGCTCCTTTGTGGGGAGGTTTGGGAGTCAGCTAGAGAGTGGAAGGCATGCTGGAAAGTACATTAAGTATACACCAGAAGATTTAGAAAGTTATCTATCGGATTTGTTTGAAGGATCCCCTCTTGTTCTTCACCACATGAGAAGAAAGAGTACATAGTATGTAGTACTCGAGTAAAAGGTATGGACCCTGTGCTCACCAAGGACCAATTGGATCAAGAGTGTACCTATTTTTGTATCTTGATGATATGTGTATGTCTTATCCATTTAATGTCATAAACACAGGTTTTTGTGAAAGTTAAATGTCAACTTCCTTTTCATAGTGTCTCTTGTACATGTTTTATAGACAATAGTTTCTTTATGCATGGATTTGCCAATCGTCCTGGTTCATGTATTTTGTTTTGTAAATACTAAATACCTATTGATTCGGCAGTGGTAGTGGTACTATTACTGCAAGCATTATTTTGTTTCTTCCCAGAACCTAGTTGATGAATGTCTAACATTGAGATGCCCCATATTGTCAAGTGTGAAAATTCTTGCTACTTGCATGATTAAGAAATAAGTTTTGTTAAATGTGGATGAAGATTCAATTAATTACTCCATGGAATTTACTGATGATTTCTGCAAGCTTTATTCCATTTCTTAAACTGCTAAACCTGATGTGGCGTTAGTTTATACAAGTTGGAGTGGATATTGAACCAAGTTGATATCCCAATTATCATGGTTGTTGTTCATGTGATGGTACAGTTAGGAGATTCTCTGCTTTGATTTCTTTTTTTGGTATCTGGTGAACAGAAAACTATCGTAATTCATATTTTTGGGTGTAGAAGTAGAACTATGTATACAGAAATGAGCAAGCTACGTATCTTACCTTCTGTTAATTGCAGTGTACTAGTGAACGTTCTTTTGTTTTTGCTTCTAGACAAAGCGATAACAGATATATAATAGTGTAATAGTGAACTCAGACAAGGCAGATGCAGAGAAAGCCATCTACCTTTTGCCTATAGCTTGTTTCTTCTCTGCCATATTTCTTTATTGCTTGGGAAGTTATCAAGTTCGACATTTGACTCCTAGTCTGTGTATAGAGATCACTGATTGCAAAAGCCATATATTTCCTCTGAAATTAACTTTAGTATTGAACCCCATGAAGTTGGAATTTGATGTCTTGGGGATAATCCGACATTATCTACTGACTCTACTAGAAATGAATCCGCACGCTGGGACACATCTGCTCTGAATGTTCTCAGAGGTTAGTGATGCTGACGGTTTCTTAGGACATAGGGTGTGCATTAGAGAGTGCAGGGAAGGTGGCTCGCCCCATGTCTGTCACAAACTCAAGCAAGTATAAGATAAAATTTCTGTCAGTTTAACAGAAACATAAGTTTATGAGTTTTATGCCCAATTTGCAAGTTTGGTAAAGGGAAGTTAACATGTTTTTGAGATAGATCATTTAGTTATATAGAGACTTAGGCTTGTGGTAATTAGTTACAGTGTTGCCCGGTATGCGTTTTTCATTATTAAATGTGAACAGGAGTGAGTTCTTCCTGTTGGGTCATTTGAGGACGGTGTGCAAGTGTGTTTCTTCTGGTAAGTGTATCTTTCCTTTAAAATAACAAGTGGATTTGAGACAGTCTTCCTTTTTTTTTTTTTTAACTGGATTTGAGACAGTCTTTTTTTTTTTTTTTTGAACTGGATTTGAGACAGTCTTAGGTAGCATAAGAAAGGTGAAGTCAACTCTACCATTTTACTTGTTCTCTTATTTCTTTTTTTGTCTCTCTAAAAATAAGTTTGACTTTGTGATAATTTTATAAATATTTTTGATCTTTAAAGGTATTTTGGTAGTGTTTCACCATAAATTATAAAATTTTAAGATAAAGCCATGTGTAAAATATTTTTTAGTGGATGGAGGAGATTAAGTCAGGTCAGATTCGTAATTCTGAGTCCCATGACAGATCACCTGTCATTTTGGCAAAAAAGGAAGATAAAGATGAGGTTTTATTGTGTAATTATCTCTTGGAGGTAAAAAGGGATTGTTTGAGCTAAAATGTAGGAGAGGATTGCAGTTAAAGAAGGGTTTTATTTGATAAGGATATAGATGACGGAAATTTGCAAGGAGATTAGACCAAGTCAATTGGTGAACTGTCCCATTATCTCAAGAAACCACCCATGATTGTGTAACTGCAGAAAGTGGAGGTTACTGCCGGCACAAGGAGAACAAAAAGGAAATTTTCGAAGGGGAAACACATGACCAACCTTACTTAAACATCTGCAAATTTTCAAACTTTTATTTTCTCTGCAAATTGCTTTCAAATTTCGGATTTCAGCACAAATCCTGGTAGATTTATGTTGTTTTTCATCATTCCAATAGGCAAATTAATTCATGTATTCAGTTCAACAATTTCCTTTCATGCAATGAACTTCAATCCTTCAAGTTTATGCAAGGTTCCTTCAAGTTTATGCAAGGTTCCTTCAAGTTTATGCAAGGTATTGTTTTCTTTCTATTTGCAATTAATTTAATGTTTATGATAAGTAGTATTTTATTCAATGATTATTTATGTGGTGTTCACACTTCTTTTCAACTTCAAGCATGTTAGTTTAATCATTGTTTATGTTAATTTTACTGTTAATTAGGGTAAAATCTTTAATTCTGCAGCATTTTAATTTCCAGATCTACCAGTAGATAGCATTTTAATTTAACAATGAATATATTTGATTTAATTGGACACATTTTATTCTCGTAAATTTATTTTAAATTGCAAGTTATTTAGTTCAATTAGGATTTGTTAATTTTAAGTCATGGTAGTGTTTAAATCCTTGGAGTTGTTCAAAGTAGATTTCATAACTCATTCTGCAGGAAGGTATTCCTCCCTCTTGCAAATCGTCTGTAGGCACAGATTTCAATTTTAATCCAACGTTCTTCTCGTCATCTGCAAAGAGATCGACCGTGAGGAAGGAGAGGGTTGTTGGAAAAGTTCTCCTTTATTACTTTCAACAAAGTAAGTGGCACGCCCGCATCCAGATTTCACACGTGCGAGGCCATTAGAGGATTTTTGGGGAAACAAGTAGATAAAAGGTTTAAGTTGTACAATGCTAATTAGTGTAATTTTTATAAAATTTTTGTTTATTTTGTAAATATATATTACTTAATTTATATCTTTTTCCATTTGTATGAATTTTTTTTGTCTTTATTCTATTTAAGGCTATTTTTGTAGTAGTTCTTTTTTACGTAACATATTTATGTGAATTTTTTAATTTAATCTTAGAATTAATTACATTTTAAATCAAATAAATTAAATTTGATAGAAAAATCTATGTTCTACATACTTTTATCAAGATTTCTTAAACTTATCAAAATATTTATAAATTAATTATTTAAATTACATTTTCTCTGTATATTTTATGTTATTATTTATTTTTAATAATAATTTCTTTTTTTTAAAAGATAAATCAACGTCAATGATCTAAATAATTCAATGATAATTTTTTTTACTAAAAATATGAAATCTTGAGTTCGAGTTGTATGACATGCGGATGGAACGAGATAAGAAAAACTCAAAAGGGTTTAATAATGCTAATTACTAGTGTAAGGTAAGACGGGATGTTGCATGTATTAAAAACAACTAATAACAAGATAGCGTGGGGTGTTTGGTAGGTGAAAATTAAAGATCTGATCTAAGATTAGGCCGAGGATTCGCGTTAATTGCATAATTCATGGGCAAGCATGAATTTAAATGAATAATGATAAATAAGAAGAAAAATTGAAATCAAAATCTAAGACTAATAATGTAATATAAGTCATATAATTTAAAATATTAAAAAAACCTATATATTATTTTATAATTTTTTTTTTTGAACATATTTGCAAGGGACGGGTTTCGAACCCAACCCGAGGAGGGGGGAATGCACCGGGGTGGCTATTGCCACTAGGCTGCAAGGGCCAGGTGCATATATTATTTTATAATTAATTCTTTTTACCTTTTTGAAACTTATAATATTGTATATACATCAACTAATTAATAATGTGACATAAGTTATGCCATTAATTCTAAATTTTTGTTTCAAAATTTCATCCAGCCCATTATTATCCAATCTGCATATTTGTTTACGAAAAACATTGCCTATCAAATTCCTTGAAATTTGGTGTCATTAATGAGCCAATAAGGTCCAATTAACGTTAACATATGCTACCTTTGGTCCATTTTACTTATATATTTTAAAAACAAATGATATAATTTACTTGTTAATTTCAAATTTTAACATTGTTATTTACCCATTAAATATTAACATCTAATCTGAAGTTGCCACATCAATAAAATTTTACAGTTGATCTGAAATTAGTTTTTTTTATAATTCATATTGTAGTTACTATGATAGGTTAGAGTCATGTGCTCAATTGGAGCTCTATGATTGGTTTAGAATGTGCTACATTACTAAGTTGTAGATGATCTAATGCAGCCTACAGCTCACATCGAAGGTGGCATGGAGGTGAGGTCCCACATGGTAAGATAAGATGCAGATCTCTTCCTTTAATCAATTTTATTTGAATTAGGTGACTAAAAGAAATTTAGGGAGGATCAAATTAGGGTTAATTAGAGTTAGTGAAACAAGTTAAGTACAGCTAGCAAACTTGGAGTGAAGATAGTAAACTATTGCTGCCAAATGTGGAAATACCAGACACACAGGGAGTGGTAAGAAGTGGATTTAGAAACATAGGAAACACCTCCGATAGCAAGGTAAAACCATCTCCTTCAATAGAAATCAGTTTTTCAAACCTGCCCCTCTTAGAAATCACCCAGTGCGCGTCAAT
Organism: Rubroshorea leprosula; assembly: GCA_020521535.1. Classification (NCBI taxonomy): domain Eukaryota; kingdom Viridiplantae; phylum Streptophyta; class Magnoliopsida; order Malvales; family Dipterocarpaceae; genus Rubroshorea; species Rubroshorea leprosula. The sequence continues at coordinate 1,738,441 of BPVZ01000039.1, forward strand.
TTCAATTCTAGGTTTGATCAACTAGGCTTCAACATAGATTTCCAAATTGTGATTCAAAAGCATGTTCTTGTTCATAGTTTTAGTTTAAATCTTCTATTTTGTTGGAGGTTTGCCTAGCAAAAGAATTTTCAGAACCAAGCATTATTTTTAACTCATTTGTGTAAGAAAGTATCTCTTCTTCGTACCAATGGTCTGTTTTGGGGTGCATCTCTTTATTAAAGTGACTGTTCTTACAACCCCCAATTTAGAAGTCAACTACTTGACAGAAGGTCATTAGCAAAGTCCTTTTCTTGCTTTTGCTACAAAAGCAAATGGCACATCTAAACGCATCTGTCACTTGGCTTGGCAGCCAAAAGGAGAACTTTGGAGAAACAATGGCATTAAAGTCTTCTTTTTCAATATTGCCCCTATTAATAATTACTCTATTCTTCAAAGAAACACATTTTAACTTTCCAACTAGCCTAGTTTATAAGAGTAAATATGAAATTTTAATTAATAAAAAGTGTGTTTTCATGATTTTTTGTTATTTTTTATGTAATTGTGCTTTGCAAAAAAATGTGACAAGTAAAATAAACCAAAGGAAATATTAATAGTAGTATTTCATTTTATTTTAATTTTTCATACCATATGCTTGCTTGGTTATAGCATCACACATTCACACTAGGTTGAGAAAAATGTTGGTAAGGAGGTAAAGAGTAAGGCCATTTTTACTCACTTTTCCTTTTCTTGGTAGGAGGCTCTGGGACTTTTGTCTCAGAAACACGTTTCTGGATAAGGCAAGTAATTAGTTTCTATCATAACCGGTCACAATATAAATAATCATTCTCTTTTATTCTCAATTTTTGTGCCCAGAATCTTGACGCAAACTAGCAAAATTTATCCAGCTTCCCAGAAATGCCTTTTTCCAGGAAATTAGGCCACTAAACACAGCCTAAGACATGATATCGCACAAACAATCCTTGATAAATTTTGATGTGGAGCTTTAAACTTATAATGATGCATCAAGTTCTTATTGGTTGAGAAACCGCTAATCAAAAGAGTTGGAAGAAATTCTATAATATTTAATAGTCATTTTTAAAAAGTTTCTTTTATTATTATTATTATTATTATTATTATTATGTATCAGGTGTAGAGGATGACAGGTTATCGCTCTCATTGTCCAAACTTTTCCCCACTTGTTTCAAAGTTTAAACTTCGAGAGTTGAGACATTGAAACTTCAATAACAGTTGGGATCTTTCACCACCACAATTACTTGCACCAACAATGGCTTAGAAGATTAAGGACTATCAAAATTAAACAGAGAACTAATTTACAATCAGTTGTTCAAACAAAGAAGAAAACATGAAGAAGGCTGCCTTATTAGACATGAGTGGAGATGGGCTCATACAAGGTTTCATCAAAATTTACAGAAAAACTTAAAACATGTTAAACTGGAAAGAAAAATAATCACATGGGAGCCTTGCATATCAAGCTATGTCACAATGCACAAAAAGAGTGATATTCATCACACAAAGATGGGATCAGTCATCAGAAAAACCAACTGGAAGTGGAACACAACTTCCAGGTGCTCTTCAAACCCTGCTGTTTGCAGGTAGAGGCAAAACCCCATCAAAGAAATCACCAAAGTATCCACGGGGCTCGTGTACTAACCTCGAGATTATGTCTCTGAGTGTGATCACTCCTTCCAGATTCCCTTCATCGTCCACAACATAAACCCGATGGATTTTCTTGGAGTCTAGAAGCATAATCAATTCTTTCATTGTGTGGTCTCTCTTGCATGTAATCAGGCCACTAGCCACAACTGGTTTCTCATTTTGCTTCTCCAAGTAATTTCTGATTGCCACTACGAAATTCTTTGCCGTGATGGATCTGTGCATTAAAAGGACTTAACTCATAACAGTTTAAGGGATAACCATGGAAAATTAAATAATGAAGTATAATGTATGCTTCAAAAAAACAAAAAAAAAAAAACCTGTATTTATGGTAGATATCTGGTGCAGTAAGAAGGAAATGAACATCTCTTATGCTTATATTACCCATTGCCTTTTTACCACCACGTTCAAGAACTGGTACGCCTCCAATTCTTTTTTTCCTCATGAGCTTAAATGCCTGCAGCACTGGTTCATCCTCATATACCTAAAACACAGATAATGAGTATTTATGGGTAATTGTCAAATGCTCTTAGCAAAATCTCTAGAAAAGGTAAAAGACTCTATGGAGGGAAATTTATTTATTGACTTGCATCCACAATCAGAATCTTCCTCACATTACAAGTTTTTGTTTGATATTTCAAACTAAATAAAGTACTATTGATGAGCATAAACATGACAAGACTCCAATCCCTGTGAAGAAAGGGAATGGTGACTTACCATGATAATATCATCAGATGACATTACAGGAAGCCCAATCTCAGACAGCCTTTTAGTTCCCCATCTCTCAAACCATTGAAGGCCAGCACATTCTGCTAACATGTGAATAACGGCAGACTGTGAGATGATGTTATCAATCTTCCCTTCACCCAAATCAACCACGGCAACACTCTTCATTTTGTATTTTGAAAGCAGCAAGAGCATGGTTAAGAAGGAGTTTGATTTTTGCAAAGCAAGGAATGGAGCCCAGCGAAATGACCCTGAGATGTCACGAACCTGTATAATGCTTGTAAATCAGCATGGACAATTTCATTAAACATAAAGGCTGAGAGAATTCAGGATGAAACGAGATTTTGCATGTTATCCAAGTTAGAAACAGAACCTTTGTGTTCTTATAGAAGTCAGAAGAAGTTAGAGCCTCAAAAAAGTTCCCCGAAGTTACTGCACCATCTTCATTGCCTAGAAGCCCAAGTCCTACAGCAGAAGTCATTCCATTAACTGCTATCGCAAAATCAGTCCCATTGGTCGGAGATGAAGGGCTCCTAGGTGATGGAGGTTCTGACTGATAGGAAAAAAAAATTGTTCTTAATTTCCCAGCTTGAAAATGGAGAAATGAGAAGAATAATGAGATAAAGACTTGCTTTTTTATCATGTTACTATATATCATAAGCTAATTTGAAAACTGAAGTTCACCTTCCTCTAGAACTAAAAATTTTAGCCACTGGTAATGCTAATTGAATGAAAAATCATAAACCTTTTCGTCTAATCATTTTCTTCCCCAGTAACCTCATAAATCATCCTTATATCTCTATAACCCTTAAGCAGAAGTCGTTCTTCTTCTTCTTTATTTTTAATTTTAATTTTAATTTTAATTTTATTTTTAATTTTATAATAATTTATTTAACTAATATTAATAAAAATTTAATATTTTACTCCATCCCTTCATTTATTATTCTAAGGAATGAGGGT
>BPVZ01000039.1:1753977-1779590 GCA_020521535.1 Rubroshorea leprosula
CTAATATTGAAAATGTAAAATAGTCAATCACTTAGCAAAAAAATTAGTTACATCAACATTTAATTGACGGAAAGACGAAATTGAAAATTGAAGTTAAAGGACGTTTTTGGTACTTTTTGAAGTTCAAGGATGAATTGGTTCAAAAATAAAAGTTGAGGGATCAATTCAAATATTTAACCTAAAAAAATATGTTAGCCACGTTAGCATCACTATTCAATTAATTCTTAAATAGAAAAAGTTGAAAGTTGACATCCTTAAATAGAAAAAGTTAAAAGTTAACATCCTTAAATAGAAAAAAATTGAAAGTTGACATCCCTATTTAGAAACTGACCAAGTTAACATCCTTATTTAGAAAAAAATTGAAAGTTGACATCCTTATTTAGAAACTGTCAAAGTTAACATCCTTAAATAGAAAAAAGTGCAAAGTTGGAATCCTTATTTGCACCTTTAGTCAAGTAATGGTTTTTTTTTTTCCCCTCTTTTTTGGTAATGTTTGTTTGTTACACAGGCAAGTTTTAGTAAATAGAAAATGTAATAAGCATAAATCTTGGAAATATAATAAAGCAAATTGCTTGATTTATCCTAGCTACTCTATTCCTAGATTTGCAAGATGATCATCATATGTGGTTTAATGTTTCCATTAAAATATAATTGCTCGTTTTGTATCTACAACATGATGAACAGCCTCTCCCAGGAGAATTTGAAGAGAACATGCTTAAGTTAATGTAAAAAAGATCAGTTGTCTCATATGGTCAGTATTATGCTTTAAGTTGCTTCTTTCATTTGAGCGATTATGTTTTTTGTTTCTTTACCTGAATTAGTTTTCTTTTTTTCTTTTAGGATGAGATATCAAATGGGCCTTCCTCTCAGCAAACAAATGCGGTACAAGTTACCTCCAGTGAGCTTCCAGTAGAATGGTATACCTTTGCATCAAAATCTGTTTTGGCTGTAGATTACATTTCTTATTCTGTCTTAATGAATAAGTTAGTCACTTGGCAGTAGGAAACATAGATAGAGGAAAAGCGCTGAGGGATTGGTCTTCTAACCTATACTCACTAAGTCACCATGCTCTTGCATGAGAGTGAGGGGCAAGGAAGATGTAAGCCACAGGTCTGTCACTAATTCTTACTTTAACCTAAAGAGTAGGAGTTCAGTGTTTAATGAATGAAAGTAAATTTGAAGGACATGACCACCTAATAGCAGTTTCAGTAAGTACTTTAGACAAAGCAGGAATATGATTAAAATAGAAGCTTATAAAGATCTTTTGCATGTATGATTGATGGTGACAAGAACTGTATAGTGATTGGTTACACCATAAATTGCAAAATTTAATTGCTTCCACTTCCCGTCTAGCACCATGTCCATGACCCTCTTTTAAGTTAGCTCTTTGACAGATCTACCATGTACAAGAGAAGAGATCATTGCACTTTTGACCATGCTGCTAGGAGCATGGTATGACCAGAAAGATCTGAAGCCTTCCTTCCCAGCTTTTGTGAGTTCTGCTCACAATTCCAGTAAGTTTCCTAGCATCAAAAGCTTATTCCATATCTGCTGACATTGATATGCAAATATATGGTTTGTTCTGCTAGTAAGGAAGATCCTATTGAAGAATTGATTCCATTAGCCATTGCTCTAGCTCAAGGCAGATGCTTGGCACTTGCACCTTTTTGGCCTGCTTAGTTACACAAGAGCAGCCAAGATGTCACGGCCCCCTTAGATAGTAGTGTTGGGCTACTTTGGGTTCTTCAATTGTGGCTTTATTCCTATTTTCCAGCTCTTGCATCTATTCTTTTTGCCTTGCTAGGTTAGGAAATTCCCACCTATGGCTTGATGTTTAAGGATGCTGTTGAGAACAAGAAGGGCTTTGAGGAGTGCTTCAGATTCTTTGCTTCTTTATCAATTGACAGATCTAACACAGATTTTATAGTCTTCTTAAGTAGATCTCACTGCCGCTTATGGTATAAGGCTGTTGTTCAGTCCCTAGAATTCAAAGCGTTTTGATCTATGTGTGACCTTCAGAGATCTATTTGTAGCCAAACCATTTCAAAGTTCTTATTAGCAATCTGCAAAGAGAATCTAAAACCCTTAACTTTAGTGACCAAAGGAGAATCATTGTCAGATTTGGAGTGAGAAGAACCAATATCATTTTTATGATCTTTCTTTAATGGTATTTGTTGCAATAGTAACTTTGACAGAATCATCTTTCAACTTAGCTGATTGATGCTAAGTCCCTATGGCAGAAGTGGCTTCAAATGGAGAGGCGAACCTAATGAGCCTTTTGGCTGTGTAAGGCTTAACTACAGGCCTTTTAACACCTACAAAATGGAGGCAAAAGTCAATTGAAAGCAAATTAAGCTAGATTCTAAGCTAAGGAAGCGTAAAGCAAATTTTTACCTCCTAGTTTCTGTTACTTGGCAGAGGTTTCTTCTTCGGTAGAACCTACAAAAGTGGGAGCTTTCCTTTTAACAATAATTTTGGGAGCTTTCTTTAGCAGATCGGGTTTCTTGGTCTGGGTGGTAATTGTAGATTCCAAGACCTCGCCTTCTTTTTTTTGGATTTTCTCATGAGTGGTAATGTGGAATATCATTAATAACCTTATGAAACAGGGAAAAAAGTATGATTGCCACTATGTCTTATTTATAACAATGCAACTCAATTGAAAAGGGGGATTTGGCAGGATCAAAGTCTATAAAATTTATATTGTGGTTGCAAGCTTTTTTGTTAACATGCTTGATTCTCCCATCACAAAATGAAGAGGGTAGCTAAAATATCTCAAAATTTTCTAAAACCTTAAAATTTAAGTTAGGAACTTATTTGAGGGAAATTATTATTGATGGGCATAATAACTAAAATTTCCAAACTTAAGCGGGGGTTGAAAGAGAAAATTTGTTGATAAAAGAGTTAAAGCTGGTTTTCTTTTTTTCTTTTTTTTTCCTCACCCATCTTGTATGTTTTCTAGCCCTTCACTTGAAGCTCTGCAGCCACTAGTCCTAAACTGCCCCAACAACTCTTCATCATGAGAATAGGTAAAAACTTAGTTTTTTCTTTCTTCTCTTAGCAAGGTTTAGAGATCAATGAGCTTATGGTTCCAAAATAATGCTAAAAAATTCTAGATTTGGCTACTGCAACCTCCCAATCTCCTGGTCTGTGTTGAATTTGTTGTCCATAGTAAGGGATCACCATTTTCCAACACTTTTCGATAAGAAATTAGCCTTATTGCTCATCTTTTCATCCTTAATTTGAATTGGGTTAACTCTAATCCTTTAGGGTTTTCAATTTTGAGATTTTTCTATAGTTTTCCTCCTTGGTTTTGCCCTAGTGCCACCAAATTTGATTATTGTTGCTAGTAATTTTGACAGCATGACCTTGCACTAGTGTTTTGCCCATAAGTCTTTTTGTAGACATCAGATTAAGTTTATTCTTGATTCTATGGAAAGTTAAGAGATAACCCTACAATTTCTATGTTTGACATTTAACCTAATTAAGCTGTTTTAATGGTGAAAACTCTGTTGCAAGTTCGATTCCTATTGGCGCACAAAACTTGCAGCTTGACCCTAAATTAGTATTTTGGCCATAACTTTCTTTGTAGATGTTAGATTAAAGTAATTCTTGATTTTATAGAACGCTAAGACATAGGACTACAATTTATCTCTTAACCATTCAACCAAATCAGTCAATTTTTGGGCACGAATTCTATTGAAATCTCTGGTTCAAAAACATACCAGAATTTGCCCAAAACTATGCTATATTTTCTGTTTTATTCCCACATTATTTGCTGCTACATTGCATCATAGTTATAGTAGACTTTTAGCTGTTGTTTTCCTGCTCTAAAACCCTTTGTTATTGCTTTGTTTTGGCTACATTGTTGCTACTGGATTTATGCTTGAATGCTACATTGTTTTGCTATTGTTTTACCCAAAAATCGCTGTTGATTATACCTACAATTCTCTATTGTTTTTGCCTAGAAAATCCCTATTATTCAAGGCTTTTTCGAAGCATTTAGAACTATTCTAAATAGCAAAAATCCCCACCATCCCACCATACTGCCTAGCTTTTGTGCTGCTATTTGTGGTAGTTTTGAGCTTGGTTTTCTCTCATTTTTCACTTTGTTTTATCCACCAAATCTACCTAGTAAACCCACTATATGTAGGGTCTTCTGTTGTTATTTTAGGCATATTTTGAGTATGACTATGCATAGGAATATATATGCATATATTAATAGGGGTTTCAATGGGTAGAAGTGACCGAGATGTGTAGAAAGAAATTATTTCTCAGTTAGAAACTTGATACTAGGATTAAAAAACCAATTTAGTTAAATGTGGTATCTTATAATCTTGTTTGTTCTTTGATGTAGCTTAGGTTCTAAATCACTTTCACTACTTTAAGATCTTGAATTCTCGCTTTTTATTTACCTACAAGGTGAAGTAAGTAAATGTCCTTGGATTTTAAGGTAAAGGTTTTAAAAGCATATTTTAAATTGTTTTTGAAATAGTGGCGGGACGTAACCCGATTTTTATTAGCACCTGAGTATAATTGATTTGAAATGAAAGTTATTATTTTTATTGAATTGAGCATGCCTACATGGAGTTTTCTTGTTTGTTCTGGAAATTTGCAATTGGTTTGTGAATTTTGAATTTCATTGTTAACTCTATATGGTTTTGTCTCCAAGATGGTTATGAATTTTGTTATCTTGCTAGTGGTAGTTAAACATTGGCACATATTGACATGTATTTCTGTAGGACTGGTTCATTTAGCCAGTTGTAGAGTACACTAATATTTTTGCTATCCAGCCAAAGTGAGAGAGTACATTGGTATTTCTGCTATTTGGCCAGTTATGAGAGTACACTGGCTATGACTAATTAAGGGGACCATTAAATACATTTCAATATGCATAAATTATATATAAATGAGATTCTCTTCCTATTTAAATTTTAAATGTTTACTTGGTGTGTTTTAAAATTTCAGTGAAGGTTATCCATATTTTTATTTACTGAGTTATCTCACATAGTTTTTTTTTCCTTGTCCACCATTTCAGATAGTAAGATCTGAGACATGGGAAACTAAAGGGAGGACGAGCTAGAAGGCTAGCAATTTGTATTTTGAATTTAGATTATTATGGAGTTAGGCCACGAGTCACATATATTTTTGGATAGAGATGATGGAAGATAGATTGTTCTCTGTAGATTAGATCCCCTTGAACTAGTTATGACTTTATTAATGGAGTGGTATAATTTTTGTACACTCTTGACCTAGTTAAACATTGGTTATTAAGTTAGATTTTATTACAAGATTGTGGATCTTAGTTTAATGGATTGCCAAATATGAATTAAGCAACTTTTGAGCTTTGTGCATTTGTGAGACTCTCTCACAAGTGTACAGCATTTGTTTCATTCTCGATTTTGAGGCATGACAATAGCTGTGATTGAAAGAACAAAAAAGGCAAAAACGAGATGTCTTGGTAGTATCTAAGCTATTGATAGAACTAGTTCAACATACAAAGCTCAACACCATATTTAAAGTTGAGGACGTTAATGTTGCAACTCACAAACAGATCTATAAAGGTCACACACATAGACTAGAATGCTTTGAATTCTGGGGACAAAACAATGGCCTTATACCATAAGGGGTCGTGAGATCTACTTAAGAAGATTGCAAAATCTACGATAGGCTTATTAATGGATAAAGAAGTAAAGAATAAAAAATACTACTTAAAGCTCTTCTTGTTCTTGGTGGCATCCTTAAACATCAAGCTGTAAGTGGGAAGGTCTTGACTTGTAAGGTGAAAAGAATAGGTGCAAAAGCTGGAAAATAGGAAAATAGCTACAACTGAAGAACCTAAAGTGGTTTGCCACTACTACCTATAGGGTAAGTCATGACATCTTGGTAGTTCTTGTATAGATAAGCAAGTAGAAATGGTGTAAGTGCCAAACATCTACCATGAGCCAAGGTAGTGGTTAATGGAATAAATTCTTTGTTAGGATCTTTACCAGCAAAACAAACCATATACATGCAAATCAAAATAAGCAAAAACAAGATATACTCTTAGATATTAAGAGACTTATTGGGGTTGTGAGTAGATCTCACAAAAGCTAGGAAGGAAGAGTTTAGATTTTTCTAGTCATATTGTGCTCTTGGGGGCATCCTCAAAAGTGTTATGTTCTTGACAAAGCTAAGATCAAAGAAGGACACAAACAGGGCGTCGCATGGGAAGTGAAAGCAATTGTAAAAGCTAAGCTAGAAAAGTAGTGTAGAACTTGGATCGATTTGTCCATTGTGAACTTGCATTTAGTAAGTTGGATGAATTTGTACGGTCACATCTTTCTAGACATTATCAAATTAGGCCCTAAACAATGAACCCAGTCAGACCACTAGATTTTCCTCCAAGATGGGCAAGAACTGAACTTGCTTGCCCACTTGCTCCAATTGGGTTTCACTTGAAAAGGGAGTGAGGTACAAACATTTGATTTGAGGAGTAAGTAGGATTTTGTTATAGAACTTGTTTGATTTTGCTCTAGAAATCTTTTCTATGAAGATAATAGCTAAGGGTGTGTTCGAGATTGCTATACGGTGCTATGACTGTAGTTGTGATTGTGCTAAACTCTACTATACTGTGGCTAAAAGTTATTTTAACGTTTGATTGGTTATTTATTAAAAGTATTATAGATGAAATATAGTAAATTTTATTAATTATCAATTAAAATTTTAAAAAATATTATATGATGTATAATTACTAAAACAGATGACATTTACTACTTCTTAATAATTTAGCTTTTGTAGGTTTTTTATAATGAGTGTCTTTTTGGATTTTGTGAGAGTAGTCATAAGAAGGGCATAAGTTTTTAATTTTTTATGAAATCTTCAAATAAACAAGAGATTAAGTTTAAATAAAATATTATAAATTATGATATAATTAAATTAAATGAGCTTGAGTTTTAATGGTTAATTTTGTAATTATATTACATATTACGTATTATTTGTGAAAGTTATAGCTAGAAAGCTCTAAGATGAGGGTTTTGGCTTTATATATATAATTGTTATAAATTTGTTATGGTTTTTTTTATAGATTTTAAAAAAAAATAGTCCAAAAAAAAAATTATCAAACACACTTATATTTAAAAGTACTATATGACTATAAGAAAAAGCTTCTAATTGTAATCCCAAACACATCCTAGATCTATAGGTGGTGGCTTCACAAAAGGAGCAGCTTTAGTTTTAGCCATCAACAATGTAGAATTAGCATTGGTTGGTAGATTTTTCTTGTCACTAGCCATAGGTGTAGATTGTAGAAAAAGGTGAGATATAAGAAATGTAGTGGCGTATTGAGGAAGAAAAAGAAGTAGAAAAGGTGAGTCTTTGACTTTCCAATTTTGAATTTTTTATCTAAAGGATTTTAGGAATTTGAATATTAAAAGGATTGGAAAGAGAAAGGAAAGTGGGGATTATCTTGAAAGTTGGTTCGAGAGTTAATCTAAAAGATCCCCTTTGGTGACTGAAATCTGACACGTGGCAAGAGAGTTAAAGTTTATATGCAATTTAATTAATTACACATACTAATATTTATTTCTATAAAACCTAGTTTTGGGGCATTATTTACGCCATAAATTGTAAAATTTAAGATGATGTCACATGTCATTAATTTTTGACTTAATGGATTTGATGCCGCCATGCCAAATGTACTATTTGGAGCCTTAACATATCGCTTGCCACATGAAGGATTAATTCCATGAAGATTGTGATTATCAATTGGTAATTTGAATTAAAGTTGGCTAGTAACAACTACATTTTAGGTGATAAGTTAGTTAGACAATTAAGTTGGCAGAAACAAGGATAGGTGATAAGATTTGGAAGGATTCTTAATTGGATCCACCATTAAGGTGTTTGTTTTCCTCAAGAAACCACCCACAATCAGTAACCATTAGGAAGTTGGGAGTTTCAAGTTTTGAGGGAACAAAAAGAAAGTGAATTTTTTATCATTCAACACATGGTCAACCCTACACATAACTTAGAACTAGCTTTAGCACTCATAGATCTTGTTAGCAATTGCACACTTTAACCTATTGATTTCAATTTTTAACAGAATTCTTAATAGATTTAGGTTGTTTTTAGCATTCAAATAGCCAAATTAGTTTGTGCAGTCGCTTTTACAATTTTCCTTTTTGTAATAAACAACAAACTTTTCAATTTCTACAAGGTGTTGTTTCTTTTCTGATTAATGTTTTTTTTTTTTTAAAGGTTTATGATAAGTAGTGTTTCTTTAAATGATTATTTATATGGTATTCACATTTCTTTCTAGTTTTTGGCATGTTAATTTAGTTTCTATTCATATTAATTCCATGATCATTTAGTTTTAAGCAGTCTAGATAGCTCAATTAAATTTCCAATTTTGTAGTAGTGTATTGTCCTATTTTGTTTGTAAATTGTACTTTAATTTGATAATGAACAGGTTTAGTTCAACTTGGATGCATTTTTCATTTGTAAAATTACTGTAATTTGCATTGCATTTAGTTCATTTAAAATATATTAACTTTAATTCATGGAAGTGGTTAAGTCTTTAGAGTTGTCTAAGGCAGATTAATAACCTATCCTGCATAAAGGCATCCCACCCTCTTATAGATCGTTTGAAGATGCAAAACCATGTGGAAAGAGAGGATCATTAGGAAATCCATTGCTTTACAAAAAAGTAAGGGGCATGGGGCATGCCCCACGTCTAGATTTGTCATACATATGTGATGCTTTAGGATTTTTGAGGAAACAATCCTTTAGTGATATGCATGGTGGGACTTCACCATGTCTTAATTATAGTTTTCAAATCCTTTTTTTCTATATCTAAAGAGACATGTTGCCATGCCACTAAAAAAAAAAAAAAGAACACTAGAAAAGTAGTCCAAACTTTCTAGACTGGTTTGGTGATAGCAATCTTGCACATTTAGAGGGTGAGAATGAACTAGTCATTCCTTTTTCATAACCACTTATTGTGAAGTAGTCTTTTGTCAACACAACCTTCAAGGAAAGAGATGATGGTACTTAATCAAACAATTCACTCATCAAAATTGTGTCAAAATAGATTAACATGATCAAGTAATCACAAGCAATAGATCCCCACAAGCAGAACCAAAATATTCCAACTATAGCACTCGAGGGGCAAGTTAATCCACCACATCTACCACCTTAGAACAAATAGGCTGTAAATGGGCCAGTGTAGGAAGAAGTTGTAAAGGTTACACCACATGTGGCAGAATAAGGAAATTCACAATAGCCTAGATATTTGCCACCTCAGTGCAGGCCAAATGGAGGTCACCAATAGCATGATGCCCCTCCACAAAAGGAGTACTTCTTGTGATATACCTATACTTATTTGCATTGACTCAAAAATTAGGACCTTTATTGCATTGACTCAAAAGTTAAGAGTTTTTAATTGCATGCAATATTAGGTGTTAATTATGGTTGCATGTTACTTTATCAAATAAGGGGACTCTAGGTGTTAATTAACCTTAAATTAGTGGAATCTATGTGTCTATTAACCTGTTAATGTAATAACAGGTGTTTAAAGCTAGAGTTTCATTAAATGGAAAGTGATTAAAACCCACTTAAGCTGAGAAAAAGGGGGCATCTATGTTTTTATCACTAACTTAAGTCATGTTTTCTATGTTCTAAAAGCTTGATCAAAAGTGAGGAAGAAAGAAGTTGCAGATATGCAAATAGGCAAACTTGGAGATTTTTGAAGAATTCTACCAAGTCTAAACTTCAAAGCATGTGTGGTAAGTGTGATTCCTACTTTTAAGTCTAGGCAACCAAATATAATGAGAAGAACATAAATAAATTTGATAGAACATATACAAGAAATTAAGGTCCTATAGATCATAGCTAAATAACATAGAGATTGCAATAAGTAAAGTAATAAGATGACCAAAAATAATGTGCTAAAGCCTAATTTTATTGAATAATTGTACATACATAAAGATTGTGATTTGGTTAGACAATTAAGAGTAAACATTATAATTTGTGATGCTTGATTTTAGTGGTTTTTTAGACTACATTAAGTACTAAACATGTTGTACATGTCTCTATGTGATATACACTTCTCTAATACAATTTCCCTAGGAACTATAGAGAGTTTGGATCCAACCTGATCTTGGGAGTTATAACAGTGAATTAGTGGACCTTTATGCAGTAGGTAAGTGCCATGACTAGCTCTAGCACCTATTGTGAGTGCGAGCACATTCATTGAACTCCGTAATCTATGTGTTATTCTTATTTATTGTGCTATGTTTTGAAGAGTGTTATGCTAAGGTTATATCTAATTTTATATGACTAGAGCAAAGATGGAATTAGTATTTGAAATTTTTTGCTTAAAAAATTAACGAAGAAACATCAACTTAGCTTAAAGTTAGAAATCATGCTTACTAGGCTATGAGCTTATGGTGTATTTTCCACCATTTCAGATAATAGTAGTGAAGTGTAACTATTATTCCTAGGGATGTCAACGAGGCCTCGTGGGGTCAGGGAGTCCCTCCCCATCCCTGTCCCCGCAAGGATCCCCGTGGGGATTTTTGATGGGGGGCAAATTCTACCCCCCATCGCCAGTCCCTACCAATTAATATCTAAATATATATTTTTTACATCAAACATAAATAAATATTCATTTCACATAAATAATTAAATCAATAAACTTGTTCCAAACATAAATAAAAATTAATCAAACATAAACTCTTCCAAACATAAGCTGTTCCAAACATAAATGCAGATTAATCCAACATAAAATAACATACTTGTTCCATACATAAGCAAAAATTAATTTAACATAAATAAAATAACTAAACCAACATCCAACATGAAGGGAGGCAGCCAAGAGCCAACTCAAAACACCTTAACTCTCAAAATCCACAATTGCTCATAAAAAAACCTACAATACAATTAGTAAATACTTCATGTTAACATACTTAATCTCAGCTCAAAGGTACTTTTTTATTATAGGGCTAGCTTGTAAAGAATAAAATGTCAGTTTGCAATATCTCAACAGCCACTACTTTAGCTTTTGTATCCACTAAGCAATGGTAAACAAAACTAGAAGAGAATGAGAGGAGCGAAGGCAAATAGCGGATGGATACACTAGATAAAGCACATCATTCTTGTATCTTTTGTATGCTAATCTGTTAAAACATAAAACATTTGGATTAAATTAACCATGAATTAGGGAGATGGTCTATAAGACTGTAACTAATGTGAGAATTTTTTTTATCTGTCTCATGAAATAATTTAAAACCCCTATTGAGCAGTCAATGAATCTAGCAAATTTTAGAAAATCTAGACTCTCTATGTTAAATTAACCCATAAACAAATTATTTAAACTTTTTACCATTGCAGCAAGGGAGTAGTAGCGGCACAATAGTAGAGCAGAAGCAGTGCGGCAGCAGCGCAGTAGGGGCACAGTAGTAGAGTTGAAGCGGTGCAATAGGGGATTTAAGGGGAAGGTCGAAGGTGACCTAGGTGAGAGACAGAGTGTTTGAGAGTGAGAGGAGGCAGAGGCAGTGTTGTGAGAAGTGAGTTATGAAGAAATGAATAACAACATAAGGTTAATTAGGTTAAAAGCATTGGGTTGGGTTGGGTTGAGTTGGGTTGGGTTGGGTTGGGTTGAAAAAAATTAGGTTAAATTTTATTGAATAAAGTTTGGGTTTAAAAATTATATTAAATTTAAAATGAAATTTTTTCTTTTAAAACTTTCGTGGGGATGGGGATCCCCACTGGGCCTTGTGGGGCAGGAAAAATTCCCCGTGAAATTTCACGGGGGGAAATGCCCTCTGTCCCTGTGGCAGGGATCCCTGCAGGGCCCTGCGAGTATCGAGGCAAATTGCCCCCCCCTAACTATTCCTTAGTCCTTTTGGCAAATGGCTTATGCAAACTATGAGCTATGCTTCCAAAAGTTAGTAAGGCAATCTATATTTGCCCAAAACTTTAGTTTGGATGTGTACATTTTCAATTTATTTTGTACTAAACTTTGAGTTTGGGACATATATATGTATGTGTGTTTGTAAAACAAGCCTTTTGTTTTTATAAACAGATGTTACAAATCTTTTTCTTATGCACTAAATAAAGATATTTTATATCTCATGCAACTCTAAATTTCTTATTAGTAGTTGCACCAATGCTATACTACCTAATCCATCAACTTTCCTTTTCTACACTAGCATATTGATTTTGACCTCAAAATGACACAAGTTTAAAGAAAGCATTTAAATTGACATTAGGAACAAGACATTCCCATACTTGATAAGCCTTGGGTTTATCAAAAGAAGGATGTTACACTTCTAATCCCATATGGCACCACTGCAATAGAGTCACCAAA
The DNA here is from genome assembly GCA_020521535.1 of Rubroshorea leprosula. NCBI lineage: Eukaryota > Viridiplantae > Streptophyta > Magnoliopsida > Malvales > Dipterocarpaceae > Rubroshorea > Rubroshorea leprosula. Next base: position 1,766,321 of record BPVZ01000039.1, read on the forward strand.
GTCTACCAAGCTAGTATCAACCATGACCAAATCTTTGATCTCATCAGGTGGCTTATGGCCTAGTCTTAAGGCTTTTAATCAACTAGCTTACAAAAAACCATATCTAGATTCATAGACCAAATAAATCCTTTCCTAAAAGGGTTTAAAGTTTCAAAGTTCACATTATTTTTAGGAGATGGTAGGTATTTTACAATTGAACATATAGGCTACTTCACTATGCAGTGTGATGAGGCCTTTGGTGATAATAATTTGAAGCTTAAACTTTTCCTAAATTCTTTGATTGGCTTTGATCTCACCTAGTATTTGAGTTTACTACAAAATTCAATTTATTCTTGGAGGGAAATGAAAGATCTTTTCCATGTTTAATTTTACTATAGTGAACTAGAAATATCCATGGCAGACCCATCCTATTCGGTGCAAAGGCTTGAAGAAACATCCAAGGCTTTCCTTACCAAATTTTAAAGTGCCAGACTTCAAAGCATTGGTTTACCAGAATAGGAGTTTGTCAAATTGGCATAGAATAGTCTAGACACTGAGTTGAGGAAGAAATTTGAAGGAATGGAATTTTTAGATTTCTTTGAGTTATCTTATATGGTCACTTACTATGAAAACTTCTTACAAGAAGACTCACAAAGGAAATATGCATCTCATATAACTTAATATAGAGATGCCAACTTTGATCTCTAACCATCTTAACGAAGGTCAACCCTATGGAAAGAGAAGGTTGTTAGGTAAATCATCTTTTTGTTTTACAAAAAAGCAAGTGACACACCCTACATCCACATCTATTACACGTGTGCTACTTTAGGTTTTTTAATGAAACAATGATAAAAAGGACTTTTGAAAGTAATAATCAAAATTTGCCATCGAAAACCAATAATCAAAGAGCAAAAATTGAATACTCAAGTAGAACACATTACTTTTTTGTGTTTCTTTTATATTTATATATATTTATAGAAAGTATAGCTGTATTAATAATTGAAAAAAAATTATAATGCAGACTATACCCTGCTATATAGGTTATGTAAAAAATATAAAGAAGTTACGAAAGACCTAACCTATGACACTAACATGTAGAGCTAAGTGTTCTATACAAATAGAACAATTAAGAACTAAGTACCTCTAAATATTAGTATACATCACAAGGGTATTAAGAAAGCATATAATAACATAGAAATATTACTCTGGAGCTTATTGTCATTGTTGGCAATCACAGCTATTGTACTATCTAATCTTAACACAGAAGATTAGTAAACTTGGTGATGTAGTGTTTTCTAGTACTATATTGCTCTTTCCATTAGCAATAGGTTTTCTAACCAATAGATAGAATGAAAATGTCCATCTGTGTAACAAAAGTAGTGCCCAAACTATTAAGTCTCACCCTGGAAGTCGTGCCATCACCAAACTCTTCAAGAACCATTTTCCTTTCCTTCATCTTACTTGTTACCTATGTTGTACTCTAAATATGGTCTTTGTGTTTCAGAGATTCTAAACCAATATAGGTTTCGTTTCCAATCGTGACTACCTCGTTAAAAACATTAGCTAGTAAAAACCCTATGGGATAAAAATTCAGCTTAAGGAAAAAAGAGTACAGCACAAGTTTTCCCTCGTATTTGAGCAATTGACGTAGTTTTGATTAAAAATCCTGAGAATCAAGTGTTTCATAAGTCTTCTTCATTTCACATAGGTTTTGTGATTACTTTTTTTGTCAACCTTTCTACAACTTATCTATTCATCTTTGTTATCTTCAAAATTTAGCGTTGAGTGGATGTTTCAATTCTTATCCATGATTGATGTAGATCTTCAAGATTTCTTCATTTACTTAGGTTGATGCTCTTTCTTCATATCTTGGGATGTTTTGCTTTAATTCCATTCTTTGTTGACTATGTCACACTTTCTTTTTCTTGATGCTTCGTAATTCAAAGCTTCTTTGTACTAGTAACTTCAATTCTCCTACATAGTTTTTTTAGAAAGATGTGTGTTTTTAAGTCTTTTGTTGCAATTTCTTAATCTACATTCTTTGACTAGATAGGTGTTTGGACAACTGATGGTTGTACAGCTTTCTATTGGTTAAGATCTCCTGTTTATTTCTTCTCTTGTTTGCCCTCCAACAAATACTTCAATGAATTGAAAACTATCTGTGTTATTCATGCTTTCCATAGAGGTTTACAGAATTTGGGCTATTTCTATCTCTTTAGCTTTTACTACGTTGGTTATATATCTTTCTAACCTTTGAAATTTTAAGTCTTTATCCTTTGTGTTGAAACTCTTTGTGTTGAAACTCTTTGTGTGGAGCTTTTATTGCACTTCACAGCTCTGTAGTAATCTTCATCTTAATGTTGTTGAAATTAGATATTTGATGAAAGGTTTTCAAATATCACTAATGCTTTACACCAAAAGTCGATTAATGGGTTATCTAGTAAAACACAGCTTTAAGACACCTTGATGAAGATTTGAGAGGGTAATAACTTTGTTAGAAGAATTTTTATACAGAATAAGTGCTAAACAGAAATGTGTTTAGAGATTTTTGAAGAATTTTTATAAAGAATTATTTATGCTTAAAAAATGCTATGATTGGTAAAAAAAAAAAAAAGAGAGAGAGAGAGAAATAACTTCTCTTTGGCTGCCTTTATTGAGAGGATATCTCTTCCAATTCTTCTCTTTGTAGTAATTGAATGAGTTGATTTCAAGAAACCTCGCTTTAGAAAGCCTGATTTTTTAACTGAAGGTACAAGTTTTTTCTATGTAGGCTTCTGTTTCCTATACTATTTAGATCTTTTTAGAATCTTCCAAGGGTCAAGCATTTGCTTTTTCTAGTAACCTAGGTTATTTGATTCTTGTTACAAAGTTTATTACAATGCTACTTTCTCATCAAAAGACAATTATGCATGATTGCCTTAACAAATTCAAGGTATGCATTGTTGTTGCAAAGGTTACTGTTGATATGAAGTTGGAGAAGGTTTATGATCAAAGTCCATCACATGTTTCTTTGGTTGGATCTTTGGTTGAAAAAGATGAAGGATCAAGAAGCTTTTGGGACATGAAGAATTCTGTTGCAGCTGTTCACAACAAGGGTAGTTTCATTGATGCAAAGGTTTCTCAAGATGTCCCTTATTCTCTGAATGCTTAACTTTTCGGACCTCTTATTGAACTTGCATATAAGAACACTTATTTTTGGACACACATTTGAGCTATGCTGTTTTTATATTTCTCTATCTATTATGGATGTTTTATCTTTATTTTGTTATATTTGATCTTTTTATTTCTATATCTACGTTCTTATATTTAATGTTTTGTAGTGTGTTGGTTTTATATTTTAAAAACATCTACTTATTGAACAGTTGCATTGTTTTAACTCGAGTTGTGGTCATGCTTGGCAGTGTGACTCTTTATGGAAACTATACCAAAATCTATGTATTTGGTTGGTTTACTAGCTTGCTAATATTCTGAAGCTGAGTATAACCAACTTATAGTTTTTGAAGCTGAGTATAACCAACTTATAGTTTTTGAAACTGTGCATAACTTTCTATCAGTCTTCTAGGCCATCTTAGTTTCTTAGGGTGAAGGTATCCCCTTATTCATCAATGAAGATCCATAATTTATCGATTAGTTAGTATATGCCATGGCCTCCATTTTCTTGTATAAAAGTAGGTTAGGACATAATGTTACACCCCGACCAGTTACTATGAGTTATGTTGCAAAGTTCTTCCTATATTTGAGAATTGCATTAACCTTCATTGCCTCGCTTGTGTAGTTTTGCTTATGCATTTTCTAGTTAATTTTCCTCAAAATTTTGAGTTAACCAAGCTTATTCGAATCTCAAAAGCTTTAAGAATAGCTCTACAGTTTTGCGCATCCATATTATTTTCACCATGAGTTTTGGAGCATTGAAAAGTCATGTTGAAGCTATATGTTGCATAAAAGTAAGCAAAGATGTGTGTAGCTAAGATCTTATTCTTAAAGCTATGATCCACTTAGAAGTGGCTTTTAGTATGATAAAATAAATCTTTGTTCTTAAGGTGTGCAACACTTTAAGTCCTTGGAACTAAAGTTCCATTGGGATGATTAGACTTGAAAGCTTTGTTTCCTAGATTTTCTTTGAAAAGGTATGGATCTTCCCAATTTGGTTACAGCTTTCCTTCAATGGAAGTTTTTCTAAAACCTCTGCATTATGCAATACCTAATCTCCTTGGTATAGGTTTTTAGGATTTACTTTGCAATTGTAGTTCTTTTTGTTCTCTCATGGCAATTCGCTGTGCGTACCTATGACAAATCTCTGATTTCTTTTAGTAGGTTTAAATTTGTTCTCATAGCTCATTTATTTGTGCATTCATCATAATGGCTTTTCCTATGAGTTAGGATTGTAGTTTCTATAGGTACCACAACTTTTATTCCATATGACAAGTCAAACAAAGTTTCACCTGTAGGTGTGTGATGAATAGCTCTATTAACCATGAGAATAGGAAAATTCCTCCATCTACACACCTTTTGCTTTTCATCCTTTTTTCTTTAGACTTTCCAATATAACTTTGTTTGTTGCTTCTGCCTGTCCATTCAACTCATGATATGTCACTAAAGTAAGCCTTTGCTTAATCTATTCAAGTTTTTTTTCTTTGTTTTCAAGCTATGCTTTGATTGTAATCTTCTTCTTTCCAAATTTTATGCTCAATAAAAGTCTCTAAAAACTTTGCTAGCAAATTGAGTTCCATTATCTGTGATGAAGATCTTTGGTACTCTAAACCTACGTATAATGTGTATTCTCACAAATTCTTCAATTTTTCTTCTGTTATTTTGGCCATAACTTCTAGTTCATATGCTAAGGATAAAGTAATCTATTGCTATGATGAGTTATTTCTTCCTTCTCTTAGTTTCTAGAGAAAGTTTGAGTATACTTATTCCCTCTTGAGCAAAAAGCCATGGACTAGTTAGCATGTGCAAAGGATTTGATAACTGATGTTGAATTCGTATAAACCCTTGACATTTATAACATCTTTTAGCATATTCCTTCGCATTTATCTTCATTGTTGGCTATAAATATCGTTAGCAAAGGATTTTATATAATAAATAATTTGTTGCTATATGACTATAGCATTCCCATTCATAGACTTTTTCTATCATGATCCTCACCTCATTGGGCGTTAAACATTTGAGCATTGGTTGTGTGTATGATCTTTTATAAAGGAGATCATTAAGGATTATGTACCATGCAACCTTTTGTTTCAAGTTTTGTGCCACTTTTTTATCTTTAGGCAAATCTGCTTTGAACAGATATTTTTTGATCCATCCAAGTTGCTTCTTCTTTGATATTTAAGATCTCTTTTTTAGATATTGAGGGGGAGTTCAATTCTTAGATGTACGCTTCTTTCCTTTATCTTGCAACTCCAAAACTAACTACTCTTGCTAGCGCATTAGCTTTTAGGTTCCCAACTCTTTTTACACGGTCGAGTTCATACCCAACTAAGAAGTTTAAAAGTTGTGTAGTCTTCGCCAAGTACTTTGCCATAGCTTCCTTTTAAGCATTGAAATCTTCCTCAACTTAGTTTTATACTAATCATGAATCATTGAATATCTTTAAATACTTTGTTATCACGACTTTTGCTAACTTGACTTTGCTAAATAATGCTATGTACTCAATTTTGTTATTTGATGATTCAAATGCAAACCTAAAAGTGTATTTGAATGTTTCTCTTCGAGTGATGTGAGTATGATTCCTTCTTTACTCTAATTTTCACTAAAAGATCTACCTATATAAAGGTTCTATAATAGGTTTAGTGGCATCTCCATTGATTGTTCTTGTTTTTTCTGTGATGTCATTTTGTTAGAGGTATTGATAAAGGTGTGTTAAGTATAGCCTTTTCTTCCTTGCTTAGTTCTACTAAGAAATTTGCCTAAACCTATGTTTTCATAGCTTTTCAAGATTTGAATTCTATCTCAAACTCTGTGAGCTCAATGCTTCATTTTATTAACCTTCTTGCTAGGTTTAGCTTCTAAATTGCCTAGTTATTATGATAATTACATATGCTAGCTTTTTCAAAGGTGTGTATCTTGTCCTAGGTCCTTACAAACTATACAAGCCTTTGCTCATTCTCGTCTGACTAAAGTTATGTTGACCGCTTCAGTAGTAGTTGCTATGTATAAATATAACACTTCTACTGGAATTAGTCTATTAATTAGAGGTGGCAATGAAATATACATCTTCAATTGGTCAAAAGCTCTTTGGCAATTGCATGTTCTTTCAAAGGTTTTGCCTCTGTGTAAAGTTTTAAAAATAGGTAAACACTTTTTTGCAAACTTTGATTAAACTCTGCCTAATGCTGCTACCTTCCCATAAGATGTCGTACCTCCTTTATTGATGTTGGAGGTTTCATCTCTAATATCGGATGCACCTTTTTTGGCTTAGCTTCAATTTCTCTATTAGTTAACATGTACTCCAAGGATTTTCTCTCTTTTACTCCAAATGTGCACTTCACAAAATTCAACTTCATGCTATAGCTTCATAATATATTAAAAACATTTCTACACACTTCTCCTTTAATAACATGAAGATTTTGTTTGCAAAATGTTGGTATATTGCACTTATGTTCTTATATAGATCTTTGCAATCTACACACATCTGCCATTTACAATTCACTTTCTTTATCATAACAACGTTGGATAACCAATCGCAAAAGGTAATTTCTTTTATAAATCTTGCTTCTTTTAGCTTTGGTTAAATGCTAAATTTGGTCCCTCAACTTTATTAAGTTGCACTTTTTTGGTCCCTTAACAATTTTTTTGCACTTTTTTTATCTCTCAACTCTAAAAAATGCATAACGTTAGTTCTTTCATCTATTTAAACATTACCTCCGCCCATGTGACATTTTTTATATTTTTTTTTATGATATGGATAATCCAACTAGAAAAAAATGATGACATGGATTGTCTAACTAGAAAAAATGATGAGATGGAGATAAATTTTTATATTTTTAATAATAATAATAAGAAAAAACCTCTCCACCTATTTTCTTCCCCCTCTTTCTTTCTCCTTCTTCTTCCTCCTCCTATTGCTTCCTTTGCTGACCGAACCTTGCCAAGCTAGGATCATCCCCCCTCTTTCTCTTCTTCCCCCTATTGCTTTCTCTTTCTTCCTCCTGTTGCGACCTGCCAAACCTTCTTCACCCTCTTTCTTTCTTCCTCCTCCGGCTACTAGGTTCGTTTGAATTAGTTCTAGGTTCCATGGAACCTAGTAATCTGGGTTCCAATGAACCCAGATCCGGGTTCTACAAAACCCAGCTATTTGGGTTCATTTAACCCAAATCGCTGGGTTCCACAGAACCTGAATCTGGGTTCGTTTAACCTAGATCGTTGGGTTCCAATGAACCCAGATAGTTGGGTTTCACAGAACCCGGATTGTTGGGTTCCACGGAACCCAGTAACAAACCCAATTCTGGGTTCCATGGAACCCAGCAACATGAGTTCAAGGAACCTGAATTTCTAGGTTTTCAAACCCATGTTTATAGATTTTTTTGTTTAGTAACTCTAGCAATTTCTATGCATATGTTGTACCCTTTTTTGTTTGACGGATTTTTGTTTCAAATATTGTGGTTATGGGATAGTAATTTAGTATTATGAATGCTGTAAAATTTTGTTTGTATGTTTTGATTTGGCTATTTCTCTTGTGAGTATATGATCATTAAGCTGGATTGAAGTAGTATGAATTTTTAAGGTTTTGATTTTGTTTTGAGAACGTAAGAGGGGAAGAAGAGAAAGAGGGGGGAGAAGGTTTGGTGGATCCCAGCTTTGTTGGGTTCAGTAAGTAGAGGAGGCAGCAACAAGAGGAGGAAGAAAGAGAAAGAGAGAGGAAGAAGAAGATAGGTCAAAGAGGTTTCTTATTTTTTTATTAAAAATATAAAAATTTATCTCCATGTCATCATTTTTTTTAGTTGGACGATTTATGTCATCATTTTTTTCCAGTTGGACTATTCGTATCATCAAAAAAATATAAAAAAATGCCACATGGGCAGAGTTAACGGTTCAAATTGACAGGAGGACTAACGTTGTGTATTTCTTAGAGTTGAGGGATCAAAAAAGTGCAAAAATTGTTGAGGGACCAAAAATGTTCAATTTATAAAGTTAAGGGACCAAAATTAGCATTTAACCTTTAGCTTTATCAGTTCTTCTCATTTAACTACGATCTTCTCAGCATCAAATTATCTTGTCTTTTGTTTGACTAACACATCTTCTAGATTCATCTCATGCTTGTGACATGCAATTTTGGGGTCTATTTTGGGCATATCTACTATGCTTCATGCAAACACATCTCTATGTTCTCTCAAACATTCCTCCAAACATGTGGTAAATGTAAGATCCATATCAACTTTGATATCCTTTGTCTTCTCAAATTTCTTTAAGTAAAATATCACAGGTTTCATACAATCAATAGGTTCTACACGCTGCTCCTTTAAAGTTTCACTCATGTCCATTGTGTCAACAATTAATGCTTTCCTTCGTACAATATCACTTATTGCAATTAAGTCTGATGCTCAAGAGTTAGGATGTGGTATTGACCTTTCTAGTTGTTCAAAGATGCATTATATACTTGTTTCTTGAACCTCCATAAATCTTCCTATTTACATTCTAATTCCTTTTGGTGTGAAAAATTTCATCATTATATGCTACGTAGAAACCACACCTTGCAAAGCATTCAAGCTTAGTCTCCTTAAGATTGCATACATCAACATAGCTTTTCCAAATAATCCTCCTTGATGGTGCATGTAGTTAGCGTCATTACACAAGATTTATATTCCTTTGTGTTGTGCACAATCGGTTTTCTTGTGTTGGATTTTGCTTTAATAAGGGAAGTGGTGGTTGTCTGTCTTATAGCCTTTGTTAAACCTGTGTGTTTTGTAATTAAATTCCTATGCTCAAAGCTTTTTAGCCTAAGTGGCTTCATCCCAAGAGTTTTTCAAGAGAAAGGTTAGTTCTCTTAAAAACACTAAACTTGCATAATTTTTTAGATTGAAAATTAGAAAATTATATAAAAAAGTAAATATACTTGGCTAAAAGCACAACCTACTTTTAAGATTTGTGCATGTAGGATTTTAAGATGTCTGTCATGCCTTACAAACATAGTTCTTGATGGTATTTTCTCTCTATCATTTATTACGATTGAATATGATTATAGTGGAGCTTCTTCAAATATAGATGTGGTTATATTTTCTGCCTTTTCACACAATATTTTACAATGATTGCATGCTTCATGGGTTTCTATGTGCATTAGAGTTTTGAGTACTTTTTGATGAAGTGTTTGCTCTTCTATCTATCCAATCATTATAATGTTACATAGGTCTTTGAGTTATGTCATTATTGAGTTATTGGATTTTGATATCCAACACATTCTTACATGTGGTAGATATTTGCCTATACTTCTTTTACCAGTGCATGTTTATTTATTAGGTGCATTATGACTCTAAATCGAAAAGCCTTGCAAATATGTACTCCTTTGCGGCAACAAATCATCCACTCAATATATCATCTTAAGATTTTCTCATGCATAGGTTCATAGTAGAAACAAGCTATACATATTTTGTTATCTCATTGTCTTTATTACTTTAAAGACATGAAAGAATTGTTAGTGCTTTCAAGATCATAATTGATTTTGAATTAATATATGAAAATAGTTATTTAAATTTTGTAAAAGAGATATGGAACTTATATAGTAAGTTGTTAATTCATTCCTACGCAGCTTTTTGCTGAATGATGTAGAGATGTACAAATAGTGGTGCTTTAGGAATGCCAATGATCGACACGTGTTTTCTTCCATTAAGCTTGGGTTCTTTATAGCTTTTTCTTCAAGGAAAAATGGATCAAAAGTTGCACCACTCCTAGCGTCCAAGTAATCATCAACAAATTCAAAGGTTTTTTGGCTAATGAACATATTCAAACACAACTTTAGACTGTCTATAATGATGTTTTCTTCTAATGTTTAAGGCTAAAAAAGATCCAATGATCAAAGGATTCTCGGTGATATTCTTTCTTTCTTTAGACCTCCACATGTGGCTTTCTTATGTAGTTTTGATAATTTTCTATACTTTTTACACTTCTTTAATTGTATATCTTTCCTCTACTTAGATATATCCATTAAAGATGTCATAACTTGCTTAATTGCTCTCAAATTGTGCCTTGGATCCACCATTTCTTGCTTAAGCCTGTTGACTTGTGATGCCAATGACGGATCTCTCGGTATTGCTCCATTAAGTACATCTCCAAAATTCATTTGAGACAAAGAAGAACCACTTGCTTCTCAATTATATTCCAAACTTGGAGCATCCATGAGCCTGGTGGTGAGTTTTCAAAATTTGCCATGTGGTGTTCATGGATTGAAAAGAACTCAGCCCAATGGTGGGCGCCAAATGTCAACACTAAAAAATAGAAGAAATGGTGTGAAACCGAGTACTTTATTGATCAAGTATGGAGCGAGCTTACAATAGAGGGGGAATGAAGAAAAGTAATCCCTTTCCTAGGTCTAATATTAGGGTATTTATAGGATATTACATAGAATCATCCTAAGATTACAATTCTACTTGGTTGGTGTTGGGTATTATAGTTCCAGTGGGATTTAGTCTATCTCTAGTTCTAATGGGATTTAGCCTATCTAATCTTGATAAAACTCAAGATACCTCCACATGTCCTAATTCTTATAAGACTCGATTTAGGATATAACAATCCTCTTACTAAAAACACCAGAATCTATGTTGATATGTATTCTCTAATGGTAATTCTATTTTTTCCTCTTTTGAAAGTTGAATTTGGCCTAAAAGGGACCCAATCTTGTCCACTTCTTGCTTAGGTGACTCAATGCCTAGAGCCCAATTACCTATCCTGGTGGCCATCTTAAGCAATAGAGATCACAAAATTGATAGCCTTGAAATCTATAATAGAGGCAAAGATATATAGATTGCAGATCTAAAAATTGAGATAAGGATGTCTCTGTTGCAAGTTTTCAAGTTATTTAGCAGAAGATTGTGGCAGAATCGATGTTACAACCTTGCCTAACCTTGTAGAAAGAAAAGTAGCTAAGGTATAGGGGCAAAAGATGAGTAGCCTTGCAAATTGATTGTCCGCACCAGTGGAAGCTATTTGGTGATTAGAGGGGAGGTGATTGTCGATGGAGAGAGAAGAGAGGAAACAGGAAGCTCCTAACTAAAGGAGAGAAACCCTAAGGAGAAAACCTAACCTAACCCTAACTAGGAGGCTGTTCTATCAGTAATTTTGGGAACACATTTGTTTTTGGTTCTCTTCCTATAGCAACAATACCCTATGCAAGCACATAGTACTTCACTTTATTGTACTCATCTATGTATGTAACACGACGCCAACAGATGGATTGAGAGGGTTTCCTTACCAATAATCTACCAAAAAATTAGGTATGCATTGAAATTTAGCTATAGCCAGGGTCTATCCCCATGTTCGTAAATAAAAAAGAAGGAACAAAGGAATTTGAGGGATGGTGTTTCATAAGATAACTTTACATTTTCCAACAAAATGTAAATTTTGATCAGGCATAGAAAAGGTGGAGAGAGAGATTGGTAACTCATGGTAAATCACTGCAGTGCAGTTTTTGTTGATAATATTAATAACAGCTTTTGTTCATTTGTGTGTTTTTTTCTTTTACCAGAAGGCAGGTATATATGTTTGACATTTTCACACGAGAAACTTAAAAGAATTTAACTTATATCAAAAGTTAGTTAGAATCTCCATTTGAAGTAGAAAGTACTTTTGTTTGTCTCTCTTTGGTTAAGACAACATGATTTTCTAGCGAAATTAGTTGCATGACTTCTGTTGGCATATTTCTAGTCATCATGTTTGGCAGTCAATGACTAAATATCTTTCAAAGATAGTGATGTTTCTTTCATGTTTTATGGCGCAGGACCCCTGTTGTTCCCGCGTGGGTACTACAGCTGTTGATCTGTGAGTGAATTTCAACTTCCAGCCATCTGAGAATTTTGAACTTGTTCACGGTTCCTTTTTCCTTCCTACTTGAACCGTTCCAATCTTAACTTTAAACTCATTTTTGGTCTGCTAATCATATATGGTGACACTCATGAATGATGGATGGAGAACTCAAGAGAAAATTCTTCAAGCAACAAATCAAAAGGTGAGACAATGCTACATTGACATAATAGGTAAAATGGTTGGCGCTTTCACACATTATATGAAAAAGCTTAATGACATAATGCTTTGCTAATGTTTACATTTTTTTAATACTTAATATGAAATTATTTTTGATTTTAATATTTACAATTAAAGGTATTCTTAAACCAATTTTTTTATATTTTAAATTTTTTTTGAATGATTTTAAAACACACCTCTTATATTAATTTAATTTAATATATTCACAAAAGTTTATTTTTTTACTGTTAAGCTCAAAACTCAAACATTAAAGTTAATTTAAGGTCATGGATTTGATATAGTACATAACTTGAGAGAACAGCTAATTTCACATGGTTTTTATTTTTTAATATAGAATTAATAACAGTTTTTTAAAAAAATTAATAAGAGTTTTGACCTTTAGATGCAAATTGATTGGTTAATGCTCAAAAATTAAATCTCTCTTGCTGCCACCAATTACATACCAAAATTTTATAAATTTGAACCCAAACAAAAAAAAAATATACTGTTCTTTCTTTGCCCAGGGGAGGCGGCGAGTGTTTCTATCCGTTCGTGCAAGTGAACAATTCATTTCATTAATAAAACATGGAAAAGTAGAGGAAAGAAAAAAAATGAAGAAACCCACAAAGTCGGTGGGAGTTGGAACGGATAAGGACTAGAGTCTATCGAGAAATTCCATCTTCCATGTTAGGTGGGACAAAATAATTTGACAATTCAATTTCTTAATTTTTTTAGGATGCGAATTCGATTGTTGAAAGGATCAAATCAACAATTTAATTTGAATGGACCTAAGTCTTTTTCTCATTATTATTTATGAAATAAGTTAGTTGGTTAAAATTTTCATGAAAAAAGAGGTAAAAAAAAGAAAAACCAGATAATAAATTTATATTATATAAATAAAAAAATATTTTTATATTAATAATTTAATTAATTATTTCGTAAACCTTCCTCGAACCTAAGAACCATTTCGTCTATAAAGAAGATGTTAAAGAAACTTCAATAATTATTACCTGTGTTAGCATTCTTCCGTCTGACTGTAGTAACAGTCATACTTTTTTATGGTGAAAAATTTGTGAAATGCATTTTGATATGTAGGTTAATTTTAGATTTTAATTTTTTT
>BPVZ01000039.1:1793548-1805045 GCA_020521535.1 Rubroshorea leprosula
ACTCTAATTTCTATTTTTAAGAAAGAAAAAAAAAATATTAGTTTTAAATAAAGTACAAAAAAAGTTTAATTTTTCCGTCAAATTAGCAAATTTTGTTTATTAAACTAATATATTTTCTTATGATAAATTAATGTGAAAATAAAAATATATAATCACTTAATGTTATTAAAGATAAAAAACAAAGTTGAAACTAATCAAATAAGTATTAATTAAAAACTGTGGCCAAAAATTAAAAAATTAAAATGAATAAATTTGTTAATAAAATTAAAAAATCCCAATTTGCTAGCAATTTGATACAAAAAAACTACCTTAAGTAGCTTCTTCAATCCGGTAGCAGTTTGGACCATAACTGTTATCTGCTAGTCCCAAATCACTAAATAAAAAATTTTACCAAATACTTAGTTTGTAGTGGTTTTGAAATAAATAAATTTCTAAACATGTATCCTTAGCGATTTTAGGCAAAACCATTAACCGTTAACCACTGGTGCTAATCATTACTCCCCAACCACTATACCAAATTGACCCTTAATTTGAAGTATTTTTTTCTTCAAGAATCAAGATGCTGTAGGATGCCTGCTAGAAGTCAGAGTTATCTCTTTTTATATATAATTTACATGCACTAATTGTCAATTTCAATTGAACATTTTTTTCGTAAGATATAATAAAAATCATAGCAAAACTTGAAACAGGAGTTCTGAAATTTTAAATCCGATCATACGTTAGAAGTGCTTGTCTCTATTGTTTGTTCTCTGCTCCATTTCAAGTAATGATTTTATGTGATTTAATTAGTTTATAAGCTGAATGAGACCCATCCAATATTCATGGGATCACCCAATTGGCTTCCAGTGTTAGCATATGTAATTAATGACATTATCTTTTGCTACTCTGTTAAGTTTCTCTAATGATTTTTAAACATGCAGAGGGATCAAATGGACGTGCAGCTGAAAATAACTTCCAAAATCTGACCGTAGAGAGGCTCCGAGCCCTTCTTAAGGAAAAAGGTCTTTCACCCAAGGGAAGAAAGGTATGCATATGAGTGAACATTTTTTAAAGATTCTATAAGGATATAGTTGATGAGGGTGATAATAACGCAAGCAAATAAATTTCTTCTATTGAATTTCAGGACATACTTTTAAAAAGAGAGATCCATTCACACACACGTCTTATACACCACACTCAGACAAAATCTCCATTCATCTCTCAACTTTTAATGGTTGAGTTTTGACATTATTTTTTAAGTGAGAAAGATAGTTATCTTTAATAAATATGAATACATCTCAATTATTAAAAGTGAAAAGATGAATGGTTGAGATTTTCTGTAAGTATGGTGTGCAAGATGTGTGTAAATGGATCCCTACTCTTTTTCTAATGGTAATGATGGATATACCTGTTGTCTAAAAAGTTGAACCTCACGATATTTTAAGTGAGAAAGATAATTATCTTTAATAAATATAAATAAATCTCAATCATTAAAAGTGAAAAGATGAATGGTTGAGATTTTGTATAAGTATAATGTGCAAAATGTGTGTAAATAGATCTCTACTCTTTTTCTAATGGTAAGTATGGATATACCTGTTGTCTAAAAAGTTGAACCTCAGATTGCAAGGTTGATTAGGGGTAGGACCATTTAGGCAGGCCCCCCGTTACTCAATTCAAGGCATTTTCTTATTGTAGTTATTTGTGCAAGAAGGATTTTTATGCTGAGGTTCAATTCTATCTTACATTTCCTGCCTGTGTAGTCTGTAACTGAGGCTATGAACTTCCATTTCATGCCTAATTGTTTTATTGAATTGAGCATCCATCTCATGATGAATTGAACCACGTGCAGGATGAACTGGTTGAACGCTTGAGAAGTTTAAATAACTAAGTTCAGTTAAGGTAGTTGAGCCCTCTTCGCATGTACACATTGAAAGCAAGCTAGGAGGTGATTTGTAATATAGGAAGAGGCCGGAAAAATAAGGGTTAACATAAGAATAGTGCTTTATGGGGGGAATGATTTAAGTATCATAGGAAGAGAATGAAACATGCTGACCCTAAAGCCTCCATTTTGTTGTTTTGTTGTCAAATATTATTTGTTGCTTTTGATTTTGAAGTTGTATGTGAAGTCGCACTGTGGTTTACTGTTATGGACACTTCACCTCTAAATTTTCTTCAAGTATAATGATGTGAGGGTCAACGCTCAAGGACTTCAAGCTGTTCAATGAGTTATTTTTCCCTAATTTAGTACCTGGACTTGTTTAATATAATTGATAATTGGAGTAACTTTATTTTCATTATCATATTTATGGACTCTTACCATTAGAAAAAGGTTAAATACCAATTTTGGTCCCTTAACTTTAAAGTTTTGAATAATTTTCATGCTTTATCTTTTTTATATACTTTTTATATCCCTTAACTATAAAAAAATACATTTTTTTAGTAATTTTATCAGGTAATCCGTTAAAACATATACATTTTTAATCATTTAACTTATAATATATGCACATTTTTCATCCTCTAATTTTAAGTTCAAGGATTAAAAATGTACATATTTGGACAAATTCAATGGATTGATTGACAAAAGAATTAAAAAAAATACATTTTTCATAGTTGATGAATAAAATAATACATAAAAAATTAAGGGACATGCAAAATTTGAGAAAAGGGATAAATAAGGATGTTAATCTTAAATTTGTTTTTCATTTAAGGGTGGTAACTTTATTAGTTTTTAAATAAAAATGTCAACTTTCAATATTTTATATTTAAAGATATTAACTTTCAATTTTTTTTATTTAATTATATCAATTTTTAATTTTTTCTATTTAAGAATTAATTGGATGATAATGTTAACATAATAAATAGATTTTTTAATTAAAATATTGAAAGTTAGCATATTTAAATAGAAAAAATTAAAAGTTAATATTTTTAAATAGAAAAAATTGAAGGTTGATATTTTTATTTAGAAATTAACAACATTAACATTTTTAAATAAAAAAAAATGTAAAATTTACATCTTTATTTACATCATTTCTCTGCAAAATTTTAAAATTGAAGAACCAAAATTTGACATTTAACCTTAGGAAAAGCAAGGTTGCAAAAACCAGTTTGGATTACACGGGAAAGAGGGTGGGTATTTTTTACCCATTTAGTTATTTGGTTCGAGTCCAGGTTCTAAGATTATAAACCCAAAACCCAAAAGAGGTGACCCAACACATCTGGATTTTTTTGAATTTTTAAGAAAAAAATTAAGTAATTAATAAGTTTATATATACAAATAGTAAATACTAATGATAAGAACCGTAATCCACTTCATAATCCATCTTGGTGGCGTTAACCCATTCTTGGATTTTCAAGTCTTTCTCTCTCTCATACTAAATCTCTTATTTTCTTAGCTCGGTTTCAATTTGACAATGTCACACGGTAAAATGTCACCATATATTTTCTATTATATGAAACAATGTGACATTAAATAAGTAAAATATAATATAATAAATGAATATCTGAATAATAATCTCTTATGCTAAGTATTTTATAAATAATATTAGTTAAAACTAATTTTAGGACCAAAATTTATAATGAATCTATGGTAGTTATTGATTGTGGGGGAGGGTCTCATGTAGACTCAAATTATCAACGGTAGAAAAAAAATAAAATTTTATTTATTTATTTATTTACCCAATCAAAACATAAAAAGGAAAGAATCTAAAACACGAGTAATGGAAATTTGAGATTGATAAAAATTTTGGGTAAATTAAAACTGAACCAAAGTACCTGAAATATTCAAATACCCAAATTGAAATACAAATTAGAACTATGGTTTGGGTTTGGATTATAATTTTTAAAAAATATTTTTTTTAAATACTCAAAAATTTGTGTACCTGAAAATTTCAGTTTGGTTTTACTTAAACAAAAACGTGGTCCACTACTCCAAAAAAAATAGACTGAGGATCTAAAGGAGGCAAAAACCTATTTAACCCCTCACCTTAGCAAGTTTAAAGGTTTTAGGCCCTCACCTTATATTATAACACTTTTAACTCCTTATCTATTAAATTGAACAAAACAACCCTCGCTTTATATTGACTGTTAACTCCGTTAGCTAACAATAAGTTTTTATCAACTAACGGCAACTAATAGTCAATTAACGGAATGAATGAAATATTATAAAGTTAATTCTATTAACTCTATTAGCTAAAAAAAAAAAGGTTTTTGTCAACTCTAAGAAGGTTTTTGTCAGCTCTTTGTTAGCTAAAAGAAGGTTTGTGTTGGCTAGCAGTCAGTTAACAATCAGCTAACAAAGTTAATAGTCAACTAACAAAGTTAACAGTCAGCTAACAAGACAAATAAAATGTTACAAAGTGAGGGTTATTTTATTCAATTTTAATAGATAAGAAGTTAAAAGTGTCATAGTATAAGGTGATAGGTTAAAATTTACAAATTTAGTAAAATAAGGGGCTAAAAGTGTTCTAGTATAAGGTGAGAGGTTAAACCCTTTAAACTTAGTAAGGTGAGGAGCTAAAAGTAAGCTTTTGCCGGGGGCAATAACATGCATATGATATAGAATGGCGTTCACGAATTTCAAGCATATGACGGAGATACAACCACACACCTGTTTCGAACTTTAAGAATAGAACATGCACTTGTGGAGCATGGCAACTTATTGAGATGGTTAAACCTTAATTATTGTCTTTTAATTTTGGTATCGACTCTTCATTTAATCCTTAAACTAAATAAATGTTTATTTTGATTCCTAAAGTTTTAAATTTTAAATCTTTTTTAGTTCTTTACTTCAAATTCCTTTAAATTTATGATGTAAAAATTTCATACAACAAAAATTAATGATATGGACAAAGTTCATTGGCCTCCGTGCTTACTCTTTTCATCTCATAATAATAGTATATTTTTACTTAAAATTTATCTTAAATTAATTAGCTTTTTTTAATATTTTGACTTAGAATTTGTTTCAAATTAATTCTTATTTGTTTATATTTTAAGAGAGAATTTTTTTTTATTTAAGCCATTATTATCTCTTAATTTTAATTAATCATCTTATTAAAAAAAGGTCTTTTTATGTTTTATATTTCTTTCTTAAGAGTATATAAGTAAAAATATAAATTTTCTTCAAATCTTTAATTAAAAATATGACGAATAATGTTAAAAAAGTGAATGTTAATTTGTTTGCACCATAAATAATAAAATTTGTGATGATGTCATGTGTTCTAATTAGAAATTAAAATTATGTGCAAGAATATTTACATTATAGGGCATCAACATTGTGGGTGCACATGGGTGAAAGCCAGCTTCATGTGGGTGAAAATCGCGTAGTATTGTGATCCATATCGATGAAGATCACTTTGAAAAACGTCTCCCTCAATAATTGAAACAACAATGTAGCAAAATTTATGTCGGTGAATTTCAATAAATCACCAACATGGTTAGCAATGCTACACCAAACAACCTGATAACACATGTCAATGAATTTGTATATTCACCCATATGGTTTACAAGGCAATATAATGACACCGAAGTTTACACTAGAGTTCTTATATTAAATACTTTGCCTATCATGTCAGTGAATAAACATTCACCCACTTGGAAAGCAGCTATATAATTTGTTGTGCAAATGAAATAATTCACTGATGTAAGTTTCATTGTCATTACCAACAACATGTGATATATCACTATAATTATAAATAACTTTATTACCATTATTATTTTACTATAATCTCACCGAGAAAATGTACAAATAAGAATGTTAATTTTGTAATTTTTTCTATTTAAGAATACAAACTTTACTAGTTTCTAATTGAGACAGTGAACTTTTAACATTTCTTATTTAAGAATGTTAACTTTACCTATTTTTTTCTATTAAGGATGCCAACTTTGCATTTTTTTTATTTAAGGATGTCAACTTTTTTGTTTAACATGTCAACATCATTATCCAATTAATTCTTAAATAAAAAAAAGTTAAAAGTTTACCATTTTAATAAAAAATTATCAAAGTTTGTATATTTAAATAAAAAAAATTACAAAATTAGCATTTTTATCTACACATTTTCTTCTTTTCTTCTTGACATGTCATAAATTGGTGTAATTGTTAGTAATGCAGAACAAATTGCTAAATATTTAATAACAAAAAAAAAAAAATTAGGGATGTAACCATTTACCAACATGCTACACGAAGTTCCTATTCTAAAAAAAACTAAATTCAAATATTCTTTCACTACAATGTAAATCTCATTTAATCCTACAAATTACACAACAATTCTAGCGAATTTGAGGACAATATACAACAACTCAACAAATTGATATAGCCACCTTTAAAACATACAAAATGTTCATTCTACCAAATTTTCGCCCTCAAGAATACAGTAATTACAAGTAAAAAAAATAAATATGAAAATTCATGAAAAATGTACACTCCAGCAAATATAAACTAAAATTCATCATACTCTACAAAATAAATTATCTCAAGCTTTTTAATCTACAAAACAATTAAGCATTTGTTAGTAAATGGTAAGGGGACAGAAAGAAAATAATAAAAACAAAATAAAAATTCTAAAAATTAAATAAATCAAACCTCATTACTAACAATAAGTTAGCAATAAAACTATATCAAAAAAAAGTTCACTTATGAAAATATCAAAAGTTATTAAAATTTTCACCAAAAATGTCAAATAATAGCATATTTATGGAAATTTAAAGGGATATGATGATTTATATACGAATTCAAAACCAGCATTAATCCTACAAAGCAACATAAAAAATCAAGAATTAAATCAGTACATATAGTGAAAAAGAATGAAAACAAGAATTAAAATGAAAAAGAACTAAAATAATTAGAGCGACCATTCTTCATTCAAAAATGACATGTGATTCCCATAAACAAAATAAAAATTACTGATCTTTAGAGAATGGGAAGGATTGAGGAGAAGGAAGAAGGAGAATTGAAAAAAATGAAGGGGTCTGCTCGCTATGTAGTCTATATGCTGCCAGAGAGAAATATTTAGTACACTGGTAAAGGCCTACCATTTTGATGATTTCGAAAAATTCAAATAAGTTTTGACATAATAACTTTTATGGGATGTCTTGCAATGTTGATCAATGGAAAATGGCATAAAAAATTACTTTCAAGTATATATATATATTTTTAACGGATTTACATTTGAGGAGGATGGATTTGAACTCCAGCTCTTGCATTGGAGGGTGTACTTTGCAATTCATCTTATAACTATTAGGTCATAAGACCCAAGTACTTTCAAATATTTTATTTAAATTATCAATGTAGGTTACATTTAAAAAAAAAAACAATCTTAAAAATATATGTAAATATTTTGGATCAATTCCCCGACCTAGTTTATCTTGTTGAATTGAAAAAAGTTGGTGGCAAAAATATATTGAATTCTTTTCGTTGAAATCACTGATATATAATATATTATTGTTTACTAATTTTCCAACCACAACACCTGAATTATAAATTCTTTTAGAGTTTTAAATATTTCAATATAACTGACCTGGTACACCTTGGTTTCTTGATCCCCAACGTATATCACATTAGTGATGGGTGAATCTCTGGCTAGGTTTTCCACTTTCTAGAATCCAGCCAAACTAGACTGACCATTTAAATGGTCGGTCCTTTAAATTGCCCTGCCAAATAGTAACAAAATTTTGGCATAATTTTACCATATATACCAGTAACGACGTATTCCTATGCACCCTGTAACTCATCTACATAATCATAATAAAATGATTCACAGAAACTAAGTAAAATCTAAAGAACTAACTTTGCAATTTCTTATAGTTCAACCTGCTTATTCATTTTGCCAACCCTAAACATCCCAAATAAATAATTTTTAACAAATGTACGAAAATTTCTATCGATCAGAGAAATTAATAGGTACGAAATTTTCGATGAGAAAAACATAATGTCAGAATAATCACAAACAATTAGCCTTTTATTTTTCAAATATTTATTATTACTTCTGTTGAGAATAATAGATTTTTTTTATTTTACTTTTACATTAAGAATTTAGAAAAAAAAATTTATTTTTATCTATTTTATCTTTAAAAAATAAATAAAAATAAAAAACTATTTCAATTGAAGGATAGATAATTAAAGTTGATGGATAATTAAAGGTTAAAATAGAAAAGAAATATTTATCTTTCTTAAAATAAAAAAAATAACTATTATTCTAGAACGAATTTTAAATAAAAAAAATCTATTATTCTAAAATAGAAAGAGTAGTTAATCATCTCTTTTTTAATGAGTATTTTTACATTTTTTAGTACACAATTTAATGTTACTTTGTTACATAACATGGATTTTTTTTTTTTATCTTAGTTATACAATGGGAGTAACCATTTCTTATCATTTATTATATTTCACTCACATGTTATATGATTCAAATTTAAAACTTTTAACTTTTAACAAAAAAATTTATCACTGAATTAATTATATCATGGATTACATAGCATGACGATAATATAAAACGATGACTACTATCCTTATCTACTAGTTATTTGGTTGGTTTGAATAAGAGGATGGGCTTAACTTTAATGAATTGGGTCCTTGTTTGTGAGGGAAATGATTGAATTAGGAATTCAACGCAAATGGGTTGGAAATTATAAGATTCGGTCCGTTTGGTAACAAGATATGGGCCAATAATAAAATAGGTTCTAGCTTTTATGGGCTTAGGTTAGCATAAAATTGACCCATAAAAAATATCGAGCATGAACCAACTTGTTTTCGGGGCAACAATAAAATAGGTTTTAGCTTTCTAGGAGAAATGGTTAACTACTGAATACCAAAGAAGTATATACTTACCAAGTATTGGTCAAATATCAAGTATATATAGGTGTCTACTTTATACCTATTTACCCAATTTATTTACTTTTCTATTTTCCTTATCTAATTACATATCCCCAAGTAAATGTCTTCTATTCAATTAAACATGAACCATGTAATGTGTTATATATATATATATATATTTGTATATAGAAAATGGAAATATAGGCTACTTTACGTGGACTACACTACAGCATTCTTATTTGTGTATATAAGTTTTATATTGACTTAAGTATGTACTATGTAATGTATATTATGTACTATATAGGCTAGTTTTCTGATGACTTACACGCATGTACCAAAAAAATGCATTTGTACGGAAAATTTGTATTCAACGAGTACAAGTATACGCTTGTGAGCTTTAGTTCAAATTTATTAAAAAATTAATTATATACTTTTCTTTTTGGTATCTCGCCGGTATTCGGGGCTTCGCCCGGACTACTCCGGACTCGACCAGCTGTGGCACATCAGAATGGTGGGTGGGTCTCCTAACGAAAACTGCTGCGTACACAAGGTTTCAAACTCGAGACTTTGCTTAAACTGGAACAAGCCGATTGCCACTTGATCCAACTCCTCGTTGGAAAAAAAATTAATTATATACTATATATTGCTTCTTTTGGTCCTTTTTAATTGTTTTTATTCTTTGACTTTATATAAATTAAATTGATAATTTTATATAATAAATAAATGACAATTAAAATTTTTTTTAATCTAATTTAAAATACATAATAATAACTATGTATAGAAAGGAAAATTTTTAATTGTTATTTATTTATAATATAAAATTATTTTATCAAACTTTATGTAAAAACTAAATTAAGACATTTAAATCAAATTGAAGAGAGTATTAATAATTTAATTTCGTTTCTAATGGTTTGCCAGCTACTTGAGCTTGCTTTTGTTTATGGATTAAGCTTGCCCTTGAACCCTTTAAAACACTATTAAAAAACCTTAAATTACCTACTAAAATCTCACTAATGTAAAAGTTTTTGTCAATGAAAAACTATTTTATTGACAAAAAATATATCTGCACAAAGTAAAACAATAAAATTAACATTAAATTATATTATTTAAAATTTAAATGAGTATTTTATCAACAATTTCATATTATAAAAACGTGAATTTTGTCAATAATATTGAGTCTGAAAAACTTTTCCCACCAGTGGTTAGATTTGCTCTTACCGACGAAGCTCACCTTGGAAACTTAGAACTTGTTTAGATCAACTCTTAAGAGTTTCAATTTTTAGATACTATTTATATTTCATGAATTTAAATTTTTTTCTTAAAAACTTACATTTTTAAAATTTTTTTAATCTCAAAAAACTCTTAAATAGTAAAAGTTCAAAAGTTTTAAATTTAAATTTTTCATAAACTCTTTTTTACTTATTTTTTACTCATTTTTTTCACTTTTCTAAAAATTAAAACTTTATTTTTCTTTCAATAAAAATTTAAATTTATCACTTATAACAATACTAAAAAAAAATAAAAACTCCCATGAACCACACCAAACAGTTTCTTAGTCATGCTGCAACGTGCATTTGCTGGATGATAGCCTGCCAATATACTGACAAGTTTCTTGTCAGAAACTATACTTTTCTGCAACTATGGCATTGGTGAGGCAGGATTCTGATGAACTGCAGGAGTTGGTCAGCTTTTTTTACCAACCAGCTTCTCGTTGGTAGGTTTGCTTTCCTTGCAACCAAGGGTTGGTGCAAAATGTTGGCTCTACCTTTTTACAAACCATGACCACATTGGAAAAGTTTCCCGCCAACATATCTCTCATTAGTAATGGGTGGCGGGAATATCAAATTGCACTTTAACTTGCCAACATGAATGTGGTCGGTAAAAGGAAGATGTTAAATTACCAACACAAATCTTGTTGGTAAATAAAGACGAGACTTTAAAATTTTTACATTTTTTCTACTTTCCTTGAAATTCACTTTGTACTTATGTGGATTATCTTGATAAATTTTTTTTTTTTGAACAATTTAACATGAGATGGGATCAAACTCGTTAAAAAAAAAAAGGGATGCACTTATTCAATGTGGTTAATATCACTAGACCCGAAAGATCAAGCATCGATAAATATTATTCCAACAACAAACACATAGGTAAAATACTTTATATATTACCAAATTTGTATAGGCCATTCTTTTTTTCTCTCCTCCTTTCTTCTCCTCCCTTCTTCTCCTCCCTTATCTGTCTCTCCTCCTTCTGCTTACATCAAAATGCTACTATTTTTTTTTTTTGTTTATAACTACGTTATCTTCATATTATTTTTAATTTATATTTTCTCAATTTCCTCTCTTTCTCTTTTCTATTCTTTGTTCCTAATTGATTTAACTTTAATTTGAGCTATTAATCAATTTATTTACAATTCTAATTTTTGTTCTTAATGTTGTTTTGTAGGAAACATTATTGGGAGCTAAATAGTAGGTAAATAGATTTTATTTATGTAAACTAAAATTAAATTTTAGTTATATGTTGATTATTATTATTATTTGGTTGAATTTAGATGTAAATATTAAACTAATTTATATTTTATCATTTTTTTTGTAAGAAATGCTGTTCTATAAATATCAAATTTTTAATTGAAGTAATTTTTAATTTTTTATTATGCTATTTAATTATATTTTATATTTTTCTTATTATTCTTATTTTTTAAATTATGTTTTA
>BPVZ01000039.1:1855961-1868685 GCA_020521535.1 Rubroshorea leprosula
CCCTCTCTCCGTTTCTCCGTTCAGACGGCTGCGGTTTCACAGCCTATTTAGGGCTTTTGCTGGGTTTTAACTGGTAGTAGTTGGCTGTGTGGTTGAGCACCGTAGCTTAATATAGGCAGTCAGCGTGGCTGTATCTATGCCTTTGGATAAAAAAGACAATTAATTTACTTCTTGGGTAAATACTATGTCTTTACAGTTTCATAAAAATGTCCCAACATTTTATTCCTTCCAATTATAACCCAAAAATTTCGTCCAGTGATGCTTTTTTTTTTTTTTTTTTAGGTTTGGTCATCAAATCAAATTATAAGTCCACTTTCTAATACCACATTAAGGTTAGATTTAGGGTTACAATTGTTTTTACACACAAAATCTTATTAAAACTATTAGTTTATGATAATTAAATTAATTTTAACTAATATTTTATATAATTTAATACTCATATCAAAAATGATTGGGATAACTTTTTTATATAATTTTATATGTTATTTAATTATTAGCTTTCTTATTATACTAGGACTCGTAATATTATATATATATATTTATTTAATGACATATGAATATTATAAAAAAAAATTATACAAAAATATTATACGTGTCATTTAAAAATTCTCTTTTTTAACAACACAATTTTTGTGATAATAAAAAACTTAAAAAATAGTTGGTTATAGTACTTTACAACAATTCAAACACAACTTAAATTCACTATCTCAATTCAATAAAAAAACAAATGATCCACATCAAAATTAACAAATTTATGAAAAAAAATTACTTTCTCATTAATTTAAAAAAATTGAACACAAGTCAACAAGGGTGCAGTCATGTGTTTGCCATTATATACTATTTATCATTGACATATAAAATAAAAATTAATATGTTTTTAATACATCCAACATAAATTTTCATAAAAAAAAAAACGTTGACAGGCCAAAATGCCATGCATAGACCACATCCCTATTTGCACATAAGGAAGTCAATAAGCTACCCTAAAAAAACAAAAATGTCATTAATTAGCAATAAAATTAACGCTATACATTTGTACCAAAAATAAAAGTATGTGACCCATACCAAAATTGTTAGTTTTGAACCCAATAGAGCAACTTGTTACTGGGGATTCAATTGTTATTGTGTAGTGTTTTGAATCTAAGTTATTAATTAGCACTATTATATACTTTATGTGTTATTATATATTCTTTTGCTTTAACCTAACCTCTACTATAATTTTTTATTTGGATAGTTTCATTTTTGTTTTTTTGCTATGTTGCTTGGATAGGTTCATTGTGTGTTATTATAATTAAGTTTTAGGATCTTGCTGAACTTCTTTGAAATTAAGAAATTATAACTAGTTTTATGTTTTACTCTTAGAGTTAGTTTGGAAACATTAATTAAGCACAAGAGTGGATAAAAATTAATTTGCATGGCTAGGAACCCATGCTTTGAGATGGTAATGGATGGGATAAAGCATATGTTGTGTTTTATCCCATCCTAACCTGAAGACTAAAAAGTTATCCCATTTCCCCATGGATTACGGAAGGATGAAATTTAAATTTTTTCTGACTTAAAACAAAATCACTCTTTTGTCCCTTTTTCCATCTCTTCCATCGTGATCAATCGATCACCTTTCATCTCTCCTCATCTCACCAGCCATTGCCTTCGCTAGTGTCACTTTATTGAGGTTTACATTAATCATTTAGTAAGTCTCAAATCTATCTTCCTTTTGTATTTCTTTGTTAACTACAAACCTATCTTTGCCCTTTCTTTTCACTCACAGGAATTAGCTATTCTTCTATATTTCTTTTTCCCTAGCTCCAAATTAGTCATTTTGATAAGCCTATAATCTTTATCTTTGTTTTTGGATATTTACGTTTGTGCTAATTTTAGGTCCCTTAAGCATTTCTATCTTTATCTCTAATTGACCTTTTAATATGCAATTTCTAATGAAGTAGATATGAATTGCTACCAAATTAATTAATTTTGGGCATGAAAAATGAAGCAAGGTTTTCTTTTTTAAGAAAGGTTAAGAAAGGCAAGCACTTATTGTGTTGATATAAAGTGCATGGTTTGAAAGTTACTTGCAATTTTTAGTATTACAATTTTTTAATCATCATGGTCTACATTCATTACAATTCACCTCATGCATCTTATTTGTTGCTCCACTAGTCAATTGCTACAAGCATGGATTGGTCCATTGATTGTCACTTGGAATTATATTTAGTTTATATATGTTTTTACTATAGAAATGGATAACAAAAGGATACTCATTTTTCTTTAAATGCTTGTGGTTATTTTGATTGTGGAACAATTGTACTTTCAATAGATTAGAGTGGTAGTTCCATCTTTTGTCATGTTGTGTGATGATGTAAGACATTACATTGAAAATGACAATGACAATGAGTGTTCTAGAGACCAGTCTTTAACCACTTGTTTGGAGCATCAGATTAGTAATGGGATTAGATAAAATTTAATCCAATTAATCAATAACCCACATTTGGTGCTACCTATGGAAAAGATAAAATGTATGTGGTGTTTTGTCTTATCCAAAGTTATAGGCATAAAAATTATCTCGCGTCCCCCATGGGTTTCAGTAGGATTAGATTAAAGTTTCTCCAGACGATAGACAAAATCTCTCGTGTGCCCTTTCTCCTTCCCTCATCACAGTCAACAATCGCCCTTCCATCCCTCCTCACCTTGTCAATCGCCATAGCCAATGCCACTCCATTGATCCTTTGGTAAGTCCCAGATCTACTTTTTCATTTTTATTTTCTTTGTTACCTATAAAACTCAAATCTATTCCCTTTTTTCTCACCTTTAGCAATCTTGTGATTCCTCTATGTTTCTTCTTCTTCGATCTTGAGCTGCTCATTCCAGTAAGCTTGTAACATTGATCTTTGTTCTTGGGTATTTTGTTTTCCTAAATTATGTAGAAAAAAATAGAGGAATAGCACCTAGTTTCTTCTTAGCTATCCATCTCTTGAATTATTTGATATGCTATTCAAATTTGGGAACAAAATTTTTGCATTCTTTGCAAATTCATTTTTGTTTTTCTAATGTTTTACATTTTGGTAGCTTCTTGTTGGTTGGAAAATGATGGGTTATTGCTGGATTTGAATTTTATTATTTTTGATTTTTTTTTTTTTGTTTTTGGTAAATTTGATGCAAAACTGTAAATTTGGGTTACCTCTGTGTTGTTGTATTGTTATAAAAGTTTATACAAAAGCTATGATTTCAAGATAACATAGGTTTGTGCACAGAGCAAAATGAGAAATGCAAGGGAAGCAATTTCGTGTTTTGCTTTCTAATTATGCTAATTGAATTCAGCTGCTTTGATTGTTCAGCAGTTAGTGTTGCTTTTCTACGCTCACTATTATTCAAGAGACATTATAATCTCAGTTTTCAGCCTTTAAAGTCAATTTGTTGGGTTTGGCAGGTTAATGTGTAGCTCATTTCATAATAAATTGTGATAAATAATGATGCTTATTTAGATTTGCATACCATTGCCTATTCTCATTTTCTTTTATGTTAGTATCTCATTGACTATTTTTTTACCAACAAAGATTTCTTTGAGTAAACCTAGTCTCATGTGTTGGATTTTTAAAAGATAGAAGTCAAAGTCATTTTGTCAAAACTTGTGCCTACAACGTTTTCACCTATTGCTTTTTGTTCCAAAATGACATGATCAAGTGAACCAACTACAAATTAAAGATAACAATAAATGCCTCAACCATTTGCTCAAGGATATGTTTGTTTAATTTGTCCATTTGGTTTCTTACTTGATTTGTCCTAGTATGATGAGATGAAAAAAACTGATGAGATTTTCTTCACCTTTTGGTTTAGTTAATCTAGTGTTACTTCTGGTGATTTGCATATCATGTTGCTTATTTTCATCTTCTAAGAAAATTCCATAATATGCTTATTTATAATGTTAGTGTTGTTTGAAAAAAATCCCTTTTGTTTAGCTTTGTTTTTTTGCACCTTTGTTTTTGAGGTCCCTTTTTTTCATGATAATGGTTTGGTGTTTCTTGATTTATAATTCAAGTCATATGATTGTTATCTATAAATTTTTTTGTTTTTTGTTTTCACTTTGCCTTTTGTCTTGAAGTTCTTTGTTTTATTATTGTTTGGTAGCATATAGTTTCTTGTAATGTTACTGCAATTCTGTTAAGCAGTTTTATTTTCTTGTTTAATTTTAGGTTGTCTCATCATTGAGTTTTCCTAGTCTATTTTAAGAATTGAATTTATCAATATTTGTTTTAAAGTCATAGTTTTAGAGCCAACAGTTTTAAAGCCAAGAACCAATCCTTGACCATTTCATTATTTATAGGACATTTATTTATGATATTTATTTATGTTATATATGCTATTTTCTTAACTTAAGATTTGGGTCATACCGTGTGTAGGTTCTGTATAAATACCATATAGCTTTACATTTCAATTTCTGTACTTGTATTGTGTTTACCAGTTTCACATCGCATGTCTTGTTACAAATTCTAATAGAATGCTATATTGTAGTAGTTCATGGCCTTTTTAATTGTCTTTTGGCCTAAAGTTAAGGTTATATGACTAGGATGGTGGTTTCCCAAAAGCCTCTATTTTTAATATGGACTTAGAATATTTTAACATTCTTTGCTTTGAGTTGCTTACCAATATTTTTACTAATTTGTTTTTGTTTTTCATATTTTACTAGGTCTTTACCTAAAATTCTATCACCATAATTGAGTTAAGCAAGATAATTCCATGGAGCAACAAATATTTTGGGAGTTTGACTGAAAGGAAGCATATACCTTTATAAACGACTTAATAGAAAAAAAAAATGTGGTGTATAGAAAATGGTGATTATTTAAAAGATATGTACTATATATAAATGACTATGTATGGTGGATTTAGCAATTAGCTTGCACTATTTTTATGAAATATTTATGTTTATTGTTTTGAAGACCTTAGAATGTGAATTCTATTAGTCTCATTTTATATTATATTCTTTCCATTTTGTTCTTCAAGCTATAAGATTGTAGTTTTTTTATTTAAATTTTTTTATGAATTATTTTTATGAATTTGACTTATTTATATTTTTTCTTTGTAATTTATGATTTTTTAATGTACAATTTATTTGACTTATTTATGAATTTATATACTATATAAATATAATACCTTGGTAGTTAAAGAAGTTAATTGTTTTTATAAATTAATATATTTTTATTTTTTAAAGACATTTTATTTAATAAATTTTGGTAAGTAAATAAAAGTTTTCAAATAATTTAAACTTAAGGGCATTTTATCCATATGAACATTTGTAAAAGTTATCATGTGTAATCTTACAAAATTCTAAATATAAGATGGGATAAATTTTTTATACAATTCAAGGAAGTGCCAAACATAGGATGAGACTCATATTATCTTTTTCAATCTAGTTTTGTCTTATTCCATTGTTTTTGTTTTGTCTAATCCTATCCTAACTTATATTTCAAATATGCTCTAAATTCTCAATCAAGGATGGAATACATGGATACATAGATAAATTGATTGATTTTGATTACCTAACATATGTAAAGCAACTTACATGAAAAAGGCAACATTTAATAAACTTTTTGATCTTCTTCATAGTGAGGGTAAACTAAAGAATAGTATTTTTGTTCCAATCAAAAAACAAGTTGCTATGTTTTTATACATTTCAATACATGATAAAAAGAATTGAGTTATTACACGTGACTTTATTTAATTGAGGAATACTATTAATAAGCACTTTAATAATGTTTTGAATGTTGTCATTAGACGCAATAATTGCTTAATTTCAATGCTAGCATCTATTCTCAAATGATGTATTGATAGCAAATGAAAATGATTTAAGGTACACATAGGTAATTTAATAATTACTTATTTTACATTATTAATAAGGAAATTTAATATTTTATTTTTTTAATGATTTTAGAATTATTTTGAGCATTAGATGAAACACGCATTAAAATAAAAGTTTCATTAATTGATAAGAAATACCAAAATAAAAATTGAGACATAACAACAAATGTATCAGGTTTGTGTTTGAGAAATATTTAATTTGTTTTTGTGTTACTTGGTTAAGAAGGGTTTGCATCAAATTCTAAGGTTTTATATAACACAATTACCAGGGAAAATGGACTAAGAGTTCTTGATGGTAAGAAAAAAAATCTCTTGAAATGAGTTGAGTGTTTTTTTATTATTTTGATTGAAAAATCCATTTGCATTTATATAGGATAGTACTACCCTATTAATGTTAGCTGTACAAACAAATTAAGCTTTCTTGTCCTATATAAAAGTACAAGGTGCCATTTAAATGACTAGAGGCAAGGTTTCACAACTTTAAATCCTCAAAAGTTGTTTAACCTATGACATACAAAAGCAAGTAATTTAATTAAGAGGGTATTTGGGTTGCTAAAGATTCATTAGACAATTTTTAGGCATCTATTCTTTTATCTTATTAAAACCCACAAATGGATAATCCTTGCTATTTGACTTTTACACAACTTCATTAGGAGGCAAATACCTTATGATCCTTTTGAATATTTATTAGACCAAGATAAACCAAGTGTTAAGGTAAAGCCAATACAACTTATTGCTTTCATTGAATCAACTGATGAATGGAACACTTGGAGAGACAATTTGGCTCAAGAGATATTTGATGAATGAATGAACAATAGGCTTCATATCTAAAAGTTTATGCGATGTAGTTGCTAGAGTTTAGAATTATAGTGACTAATTTTCCTTGATTAAAAATGAAACAATAATTACTATGCATTCCTTTACTTTTAGATGGAATTTTTTTTAAAGATCTTTTATATATATATATAGCATGTAATGTAAATTATTTTGTGAAATTATTAAGCACTGAATTTCAGAACTATATTTACATATATGAGGAAGAATGCACTCACATACAAGTCTTACATACTATACTTAAACAAAAATCATAATCATTTATTTCTTAACTTTTAATGATTGAGATTTATTTACATTTATTAAAAATAATTGTCTTTTTTACCTAAAAAGTGATGACAAATTTCAACCATTAAAAGTGAGAAGATGAATCGTTGATATTTTATATAAGTGTACTGTGTAAGACCTAAGTGCATGTGGATCTCTACTCTCGTGTATATATATATAGATGAATATATATATATGAATATATATATTCATCTATATATTCATCTATATATATATGAATATATATTCATCTATATATATATATGAATATATATGAGAGTAGGGTTCCACTTACATACCACACTTATACATATCTTAACAATTCATTTCTTTACTTTGAATGATTGAAATTTATTCACATTTATTAAAGATAATTATATTTTTAACCTAAAAAATCGTGATAAATCTCAACTATTGAAAGTAGAAAGATAAATGGTTGAGTTTTTGTATAAGTATGGTTTGTAAAACTTGTGTAAATGGATCTTTTCTATATATGTATTACCTTTTTTAGCTCTTTTTGAAATTAAATAATTTGTGATTATGTGAAACATTAGAATTTTGCTTTTACCTCTTGTTAACACATTGTTCTTTTATTTATTTTTAGCTCTTGTTTCTCATTCTAATTAAGTGAATGTATTGTATTGCTTAATTATTGTGAAAAGATGTGTTATTTTAAAAAGTTGAGAAATGCTGAAAGTTGCTTGGCATAATATATAAGATAGGCTGGATCTTATTAGTTGACCTTATTACACAAAATCATTGATCTTAAACTAAAATATATTTTCTTTAGTAATAGTATTGTTAATAGCGGCTAACTATAACCATTATTACCATTAATAGCAATTGTTATACAAATAATGGTTAGTGGTTATAGGCTTAGAGTAGCAGTTGTTTAAATTCTCCTGACTTTTCTTTCAAATGACCATGTTAACCCCACATCAAGAGATTAGGTTCAAATTTTAAAAGTTAATCGTGTCTGTTTAACTATTCTATTTATAAACTACAAAAAGAAAAACCCTAAAACTCATTGAGCACCTAATCTCTAAAACATCACATGCACATTTGGTTTCTTCTACCTTCATGGCCTCACCTCCCAAGTCTCGATGTTGATATTCTCTCACTCTTTGCAAACTATTTGGTCTTTTCTTACCCATCGACCGTAGCAAAACAACTCTCACCCCTTCCCAATTGTAACTAGATAACAGTTGAGCACTGAGCAGCACACTATATTATCTTTAATTTTAAGTAATTATCTACTTTTTATCTATTTAGACTTTAACTCCATTGATCTCTCTTTAGTCATTAATCACTATTTCCTCTTAGCTCTCCCTTATTATTCCTTTTTTTTCTTTATAAATAAAAAGAGTTTTAGCCTCTTTTTTTTTATCAATTGCAGAACAAAAAGTTGAAATTAGAAACAAAAGCATGTTACAAATTTTATTCTTTGCAAAAAACAAAGCTTTACTCGACTTTAACTTTCATCAAACAATTTAATTGCTTTTCGTTTTCTTTGCTTGATTTGCAAGTGCCGCCTCTTTTTTTCTTTTTTTTTTTTTTTTTTTTTTTTTTTTGTATTCAAGCAAGTTCATATAAGAAAAGAAAAGCTTGATTTTGACTATGTGATGTATTATCTAATATGGAAGTCTAGACTCTAGATTGTATATCGATTTGCTTGTCAAGAACTCAAGATTGATTAATTTGCTTATTGTTTGATATATTAATTTCCATTTATGAAATATAAATAGTAACATGGAGAGTGGATTTAAAGTACTATATATTGTTTAATATAAAACCTCACTATATATTTTTTTTATTGATTTTGACAATGACATAGAAAGTGGATCAATGACCAATTTATTAAGATAAAAAACAAGTAGATTAAATGATAAGATTGGTTGGAAATATAATAAGTGTTGGATCATAATAACACAAGTTGGGTGGTATGCAATTTTTGTAATAGAGTTACCACTAGAGGTATCACAAAAGCTAAAAGGAATCAAATAGGGATCAAAAAGGATGTGGCTCCATGTCCTAAATACCCACCAACAATTAGAGAAGTGTTTAGGTTAATCTACAACAAAAAAATTAGAAAAGGAGATATTTGTGTCTAGTTGTGGTAATATTGATCTTGAAGAGGAAAATGAAGAGGAAGAACTTATGCCAAGAGAATCAACTCTGTTTATTGGTGGTAGATGTAAGAAAGCCAATATAGGGCAATACAAAGGCCCTATAGATTTGTACATGTACCAAAAACTCAAGGAAATTCTTAAAAAGATAGCTTAAAATGTGTAGACAATCAAATATAAAAGATTCTAACAAGGATTTGAGGGTTGAAAAAATTCAATATATTGCTCAATTCTTCTACCAAAGGGTAGCCCTTTCAATGTTGCTTGTTCAGAAAGTTTCAAACTAATGGTAGAAACAATTAGACAATATGAAAAAAATCTCAAGCCTCCTAGTTACCATGAATTAAGGGTCTCATGTCTAAAAGAAGAGTTGGAGCACACTAGAGAACTAATGGAGTACCATAGGAAACAATGGCCAAGATATGGATTACTATTATGTCCAATGGATGGACAAATGGGAGGGAATGGAGCATAACCAATTTTTTTTGTCAATTCTCTTGTTGGTACAATGTTTGTAAAGTTTATTAATGCTTTTGCTTTTGTCAAAACTAGGGAAAGGTTGTTTAAGTTAATTGATGGTATTGTGGAGGAGGTTAGAGAAGGTTATTGGAGAAGAAGATATTCAACTTATAACAAATAATTGAAGCAATTATGTTGCAACTAGTAAGTATAGTTATTATATTATATTTGTTATTTAGTTAACTTTAAATTTAATTTATTAATACATCTGTTTTATTTCCTAGTTTAATAATTCTATTATATAATTTATATCTGTTATTTATTTAACTTTAAATTTAATTTATTAATGCATTTTGTTTTATTTCTCTTAAGTAAATTATTGGAAGAGAAGAGAGCACATATTCTAGACTCCATGTGTAGCACATTGTATTGATCTTAGGTTAAAGGATATTGAAAAGATTTCAAAAGTAAAAAAAACAATACAAAAAGCAATAAGTCTTGTTGAATTCATTTACAACGATTTGAGCACCTTAAACTTGATAAGGTGATTCACTAACAAGATTGAGGTAGTTTGATATGGAGTGACAAGGTTTGCTACAATTTTTTTTTCATTATAAAGTGAGTACAAGCAAAAGGCCAACCTTTGAAAGATGTTTACATCCAATGAATGAACAAGTAGTAAGTTGGCTAGAGATGCCAAATGGCTAGAGATGCCAAAAGAGTAAAGGTAGTCAGTACTGTAATAGCTGTTTCATTTTTTAATAATGTATTGTGTACTCTAAGGGTTATTGGTTCTCTTGTAATCGGTGAAAGTAAGCCAGCAATGCTTATATTTATGAGGTAATGACCAAAGCTAAGGATGCCATTAAGAGATTATAAAATGATGATGAAAGTAAGTACAAGGAAATATTTAAAATTATTAACAAAAGATAGGAATGCCAACTTTATTGGCTTTTGCATATAGCAACTCATTACTTAAATCTTATAGTCTTTTATAGCACTCCAAATATGGATTTAGATTTGAGACTTACTAATAAATTGATGGATTGCATTAAGAAGATGGAGTCTGATTTTAATTCACAACTTAAAATATATGATGCAATGGCAATTTATAATAGAGCTCAAGTTTGCTTTGGTGATGACTTAGCAATTCAATCAAGGAATTTGAAATTACCTGATAAGATCTTTTGTCTGATACTATATTTTTCTTGAATGGCTTTATGCTTTCTTTCTTTCCTCCTTTTTTTTTTTTGGCTGAAATTAATATACTGCCTCTTATTTTTATAGCCTTTTCATTTTCCTTCCTTTGTCAATTACTTACTAATTAATTTTAATAATTTTAAATTGACTAATCAACTAAGTATTTGCATGTTTGCAGCTGAATGGTGGACTTTGTTTAGGCATTTAGCCTCAAATTTACAAAAGTTTGCTATTTAGATCTTCAATTTGACATACAATGCATCTGAATGTGAGCATAATTGGAGTGTATTTGAACAAATAAGTTTCTATTTTTATTTTCTACTAATTGAATGAATGAATTAAAAGTAACATTTTATTTTTTGCAAAAAAATTTTATAAAATAAAGAGATTGTAAAAAAGTTTTTTTTTTCTTTTTGCTATTTCAAATTCATTCTAAGAAAAAAACCAACTTGAGCACCGAAAAATGCATGACTTGGCTTTTGTAAAGTACAACCAAGCTTTTAAAGCTTATTATGATATGTAAGATGAGATTGATATTATTGTTCTAAATGAGATCAATTTCGATAATGAGTGGTTGGTTAGAGAACTAGGTGAAGTTGAAGATGCTTATAATGATTTGGTTTTTAAAAATGATAAGATGACTTGGAAAGATGTAAAGAAAGCATAAGGGGCAAGAGATATTAGAACTTATACTATGACACAAGTGAAAGGAAATACAACTATAGCCTTGACCTCTCAAATTCCAACACTAACCTTGAGAACTCCAATCACAAGCTATAGTGTTAATGCATTTTATGCTACTCTTAGAATTAGTGAAGAGGTTTGTACTTTAGATTTTGAAAAGTTAAATAAGGAAGAGGAGGAATTTAAGTCTAGTAGAACAAATAAAAAAGACAAAAACAATGATGATTTGGTGGCTAAGCAAGAAGAATTAAAAGCAAAGGAGAGTGATGAGGATTATTAGAATCATGAATGATTTTATTTTTCAAATTTCTATTATTTAACTATTTTTCTTCACTAATCTTAAGTGACTTGTGTACTTTTAAATGTTTTATGTCTTGTTTGATTATTATAAGCTAGGATTTTTATTTGTTGAGATTTGAGAATATTGTTTTCTATAATTTTTGATAGTTTTTATAAATTCTTAGGTCATTTTATGTTTTTTATTACTAAGTTTGTTTCTTATTTTAATTATTAGATTTGTATTTTTATTTTTTTATTTAATGCCCAGTATTTGTTAATGGTGCTCACTACATTACCCATTATGTTATATAGCAGATTTTGGCTTTTCCACTATTTGTTGTTATTTACTCATAATAACACTGTTTATTAGTATTATATATAGTCTTTATAGTTGTTTGTATTCTATTTTTCAAGCTAGATGAAGTGAACTATCTCATAATGTTTCTAGCTATAGTTTAGGTGGAAAATGGTTTTTGTTTCTATTTATATAATTTTGGTTTGTTTGAGTTTCTTTAGTCAATTCTATATTCCACAAACTCAAATTGGGAGGGCAATGAGAGATGATGTGCCCCATTAGGGTAATCACAAACTTTTGGCATAAAAAAATGCCTACCGGTTTTGCAACATTGACTCTTCTTTTTATTTTTTTTCTTTTTTTCTTTTGGCTATTACAATGTTGACTCTTCAATTTTCACATTTAATGCTTCATGAGAAAGGCAAAGAGTAATTAGTTACTTATATCTTAGTGTTAGTATTATTGTTTTGTGTATCGAGTTTTTGCATCTCTTTTGGATTTTTAAATTGTTTAGGTATAAATACTGTGAATGATAAAATAATGTATAGGCAAAAGAAAATTTGTAGAATTTGGACAAATGAAGAAATGCTAGGACTTCTTAAATATTTTGAAATATTTAAAGGAAAATTTTATATTTTCCTTTTGGTGAATGGGCAATAGCTACCCAAATCCCCCAGCTTTATGATTTTTGTCTAAAAGATTCACAATAAGTTGTCATGTACTATGATGA
>BPVZ01000039.1:1914223-1924394 GCA_020521535.1 Rubroshorea leprosula
TTTTTTTTAATAAAATAAAAATATAATAATTTATTAATATAATTTTATATGTATTCTTAATTAAGTGTCACTTAAAATTGACTTTTTATTTAATATATGTTACAATTATTTTCATAAAAGAAGGGTAAAATAGCAATAAAAGAATTAAATAACATTTTTAAAAAAATGACCAATTAAATTTGAATTCTTTAAATTAAAAAATAAATTTATTAAAATTAAATAAGAGAGTATTTTTTTTATACTTATTTATGATTTAAAGTAGAAATGCATTTTTACAACATTTAAAAATACCTTAATTATATTTTTGTCTTTCCTAACTCAGATATTAAAAAGAAATCTTATTATTCAGATCGATGACATGTTTTCGAGTCCGTTTAAAAAAAAAAAAACCCAGAAGAGCGTTAAGGGCGTAAAACTATCTTGTTTGGGAATTTAAGACATCAAGTTCGAAATAGACAGTTGCTTGCGTTTCAAGCTCTAGGAGTTGCAAAGTAACCAGGAGGTAAAGAACCTTAACTTTACCTTGGCCAGCAGTTCTTTTCCACACTTATAACAAAGAGATTCAAATTCTAGAGAAAGGAGAGAAAAGCAAAACATGGCCATTAGTTCGGCGATGACATTGGAAGATGTACCGTCTGAAAGTCTTATGTCCGAGCTCGTCCATTGCATGAAATGCGCCACCAAACCACACAGGCGTTTCATTCTCGTAGGTAACTAATCCCTGCACTTGAATTTTTGCTTTCACACCATATAGAATGTGCGTTTGCAGTTTTTCCTTTGGCGATCGAGTTTCAGGTTTTCTTTGTAAAGCTTCCTTTTTATTTTTATTTATTTATTTACTTTTTTTGAGGTGATGCATTAGAACTATTAGATCCAATAGTTGAGTTTTGACGGTTTGTGGTAGAATTTGCATTCATGTTGAGATAACTTTGAAGTTGCAGACTCTTTGCATTCAAAACTCTAATTTGAGCAAAATTGTGCCATTTTTTGAAATGCAAGCTGAGATTTATCCATCTAATTTAAATAAATTGTTGAAAACCCGTGGAATGGGAGAAGTGGGGCATTGAGGATGTTACTAATGATTAAGATCTTGCTATGTTGCTTTGTTGAGATGTGATGATACGCTTGTTTGTCTTTCTGAAATTTACTAGATTTGGAAAGGATTATTGTTGAATATTTTATTTACAGTCTGTTTGGTGGAGCTCTTAGAAGTTTCAGTTTTTTGATACTATTCATGTTTAGTAAGTTTAAATTTCCTTCTTAAAAACTTACATTTTTTAACATTTTTTTAACTTTAAAAAGATCTTAAATAGTAAAAACTCAAAAAATTCGAATTCAAACTTTTTATAAACTTTTTTTTTACTCACTTTTTCCTATTTTTAAAAGCAACTTTTAAATTTTTTCTCCAATAAAAATTTAAACTTATCACTCATAACAGTATTCAAAAAGCAAAAATTCTCACAAGCCAAACCAAACAGGCTCTTAGTATGAAATATTTTAAAGAAACCTCTTAATTTGGCCAAATGTCAATGCCATTATTATACTGTTTGACTTATTGTCAAGATTCTTATTACAACTTACATGCTAAGTAAAAGCATTTAAAAATTTTCCCTTTATTTGCCTTATTTTGTTTTTCTACTAGTTAATTAGCAATCAAATGAAGGGTTATGTTTCAGATCCTATTTTGGTTCTGGTTTGCTTTTGGTTTTTGCTTTCATTCCCTTAAATGGTGTGCCATACCCACGAAGTTCTTGCTATGATAGTAATGTGCCTTGAGCCATGAATAAAGTCATACTGTGAAAATTTTATGACACCTCTCCTCGGAATGTTTTTGGTGTGTGTTCATTCAGTTTTTTATTCTGTGCCAAAACATATCCTGGAATTAATTATTTTTTCTTTTTACTATAGTTGTTGTTCTATCTCTTCGACATATGATTAGTGATCTATACCCCACAATCTTTGTTTTCTATTGTTTAGCATTTTGATTGGAGGATAAAATGTCTCTAAACTGGAAATATATATGTATGGCTTTGTTCGTACAAATCAAAATGGCAGGTCCACTTGGATCAGGAAAAGGTACTTAATCACCAATTATTAAGGATGAATATTGTTTGTGTCACTTGGCTATTGGTGATATGTTAAGAGCTGCTATAGTTTGCTAAAACACACTTTGGATTTAAGGCTAAGGAGGCCATGGATAAGGTCAAAAATTTTCCCACTATGTTTCTTTTGTCTTAATGATTCTTTTTAGGTTAATAATGGACTGTTTATAATTATTTTTCAGGGAGAACTTGTGTCTGATGACCTTGTTGTTGGTATTATAAATGAAGCAATAAAGAAACCTTCATGTCAAAAAGGATTCAATTCTTGATGAATTCCCTAGGACTGTAGCCTAGGCATAGTAGGTGTTGTCTATTGTCTGAATTCGATCATTGGTTCTCTTTCTTAAACTTTGAAATTGTTAACAGCTCAGTCCATACTCTATGTGTTGTCAACCTTTACTGTCTAACTTGATAAGATGCTGAAAAGCCGTGGAGTTAAACTTGATAAGGTGCTTAATTTTAACATTGATGATGCAATTTTGGAGGAGAGAATTACTGATCGCACCCTTCTAATGGTAGGTCATAACATTCAAAATTTACACCTCCAAAGGTTCCTGGTGTCGATGAGGAAGAGAACACTAATAATCCTCCTTTTATGTCTATAGGTTACATTTAATGTCATGGTTACTGTCATTTGGACATAGAGTTTCACTATTTTCAACTCCTCTCGAGTAAGAGAATAAATAGGAGAAGTGATTGGTACAATGTTCCATTATTCTTTAACAGTCTCCAACAAGTAAAGACAATAAAACTGAATCATAAAGATCTATCATGCTAGTGTTGGGACATACCATTTAAAATTTGCACCTATGAAGGTTGCCGGCACTAATGAGTAAGATAACCTAAGTAATTTTCCCTTTACTTCTATTGATTATATTAATGTCTTAGTTACTTTCATTTGGACATACAGCTCGGTTTCATGCTAAGTAGGAGAACATGTAGAATCTTTGGCGTAAGAGACTCATATGGTATAACCTAACCATAATAGATCTCGATTAGATAGGGGCTTTGGTGTCACTGGTTGCTGTTTGTGATGACTGGCCTAACTAGACAACTTAGGACTTTTGTTGTTATCTGTCAGGGCAATATATATGGAAAAAGAGATGTATTCATAGCCGTAGACTATGTTTAGATTAATACAAAGTTTTGTGGAATAAATGTTGTCTGTCTGGGAGAGTAAAGTAATAAATTTATCAAGAGACTGCTACATGCTCTCATACTATTGTTGATTTTGGTTGTATACATCTCCATTAACCTCTGTTTAAGCTGCATTTCACAATGTCCTAACGACTAGTTATATGTTAGCAAGCTTTCTTCCTTTCATTCATTTCATTGTCATCGAAGGTGACTAGAGAACCTTTGATACAACGTAAAGATGATATGCTGCTGTACTCAAGTCAAGGTTGGAGGCATTTCACGAGCAGACTGAACTAGTATGCTTTCTGTCTCAATATAGTTATGCAAAGTGGGAAATGATACACAGTCTTGATATTTAGACTTTGAATGATCTAGAATCTATTGAGGATCACTTGTAATTTTCATAGAATTAAAGTTTCAACTTTTAGTTTCCAGCAAATTGAGCTCAATGATCCTTTTTCTCCTCCTCTTTCTCCTGTTTTTTGGTTTGAGCTTGTAAGTTTAAATATATTTTCTGGTGGCCGTGTTTCGGGTGGTAGTAGTGGGGTGAAATTGAGAAGGTTGTGTCACTTCATTTTCAATGTAGTCTTTGCGTGCATAACACAAAAAAAAGAACTGCTCTATTGAGAAGTTTAAATGTCTCTTGATGGTTTATCTAATAATCATTCCACAAGAAAAGAATTGCTATAAATTTCATATTAATTTTTTATTTATGCCTCTATCTTGCTCTCTTTTCTTCCCTATTTTCTCACAATTCCATTTCTAATGTGTTATTCATGTTTGAAATTAGGTAATTGAATATTTTTCGAAGAAGGGACTAGTTGTTAATCTCCCTGCAGAGAAGCCACCAAAGGAAGTTACAGCTGAGCTGCAAAAATTGCTTTCATTATGAAATTACACCTAGACCCAAAAATGCTCTAGTTGCAAGTGTTGGTTCATTTAACTTAGAAATGGCTTATTTTTACAAGAACTTTGATGAGTTTATTCTTTAGATATTTGAGAAACACATTCAAATACCCCGATGAACTTGTTTGATTCATTTTTTGGCTAGTGCGTCAAGCCCTCTCTTTTATTACGGCATCGACATTGTTTTACTTGACAATAATGCTATAGATTGAGCTGTGGACCCTTTTTGGTCATTGCTACTGTGTTTTAACAATGCTTCATTTTATCCTTTGAGCTAGGTGTTATACTACAAAAACTTTAATCGGTATGTAATTGAAAGAGGTTTGGAGTTGCATTGCTTTGGAATGTTAAGTCATTTCTTTGCATTGAAATTTGTAGACCATTTGTAGACCTGCAGGATATTCCTCGAACACCAAATTGTTTAATTCACTTGCATTTGGCACATTGGTCCTCTTTATGTAAAGTAACCAGTATCTGATCAAACTGCACCCATCTAAGCTCTGGCCTTGAAGCTACTAGCAACTAAATCATCTACCCTTTGTGCTTAAAATGCATAGTTTTGTTGTTGAAATTCCCCGATACCTTTAGAGCATATTTTCTTTAAATGAAATGGAGCAAAAGGAAAAACTTTTCATCCAATAAATTTTAGGCATTATCCCAAAATTTTAATGAGATCAAATAAAATAATTTTAATTTCTCAAACAAAATTAACTTTAAATTAAAAGATTAAAAAAATTAACTCTAAATTTAGAGTGATAATGTTCTCCAACTAAGTATCCCTTTCAACCGTATGCTTGCGAGAAACATTTATATTAATGTTTTTTAAATATATTTAATGATAATAAATTTTTTATAATAATAAAATCAGTGCCGTAAAAAGCATACCTAAGTGCTAGGTGTTTGGCTCTACATAGAGTGATTAGGTGTGTGTAGCGAGTGCCTAGGCTGCCTAGAACAACACCTTAAGCAGATAAAAGGCATGCCCAATCTTCTTTTATTTTTTTTTTTTGGCATTTTTTGAACAA
The DNA here is from genome assembly GCA_020521535.1 of Rubroshorea leprosula. Classification (NCBI taxonomy): domain Eukaryota; kingdom Viridiplantae; phylum Streptophyta; class Magnoliopsida; order Malvales; family Dipterocarpaceae; genus Rubroshorea; species Rubroshorea leprosula. The sequence goes on from BPVZ01000039.1 coordinate 1,919,394, forward strand.
AAATTGGAAAACTAGGCACGCTTAAGCAGTTCAAGGTACAAGGCAGTGGGGTAATGCCACACCATTTCCTAGCACTTTCTGAAACATTGAATAAATTAAAAATGTAAAATAAAATATTATAATTAAAATTAGCAATCTCTATAATTCAACTACTAATACAACAGAGCAAATACAAATAAATATCTGTATTAATACTTATACACTTAAAAGATATATATATATAGAGATTATGTATATCAGTTTTAAGTGGATGCAATATATATAATTATTTAATTAAATATTTATATTTTTTAAATATATTTAATGATAATAAATTTTTTTATAATCTATTAACTAATTATATATGTATTCAATTAATATAAAAATTAATAGACATGTTCTATATAAATATAACATTAAATTTAATTATTAATTTTTAAAAATATTTTTTAAAAGGTATTATTTTTAAAGTTGAGATTCTAATTATTTTAGAAACTAATACACATTATTTCTCTCACACATATATATGTTAAGATCAACTCATAGATAATTCTTATGCAAATCACAAAATCTTAAATGCTGATCTCTATTTTGGGTTTTTGCTAAAGAAGGAATTGAAGGACTGTTTTAAGGAGTACATGGTGGTAGTTTGGGTGTATAACTGACAGCTTTGATTAAAACATGAAATATGATTTATTAAAAATAAAATCTTACAACTCGGTGTAATATAATTTTTATTTACTCCTATAATTTAGATGAGACACGAATAGTATACATACATTTATTTACTACTATGTAAATATTACGAGATTTAAAATAAAATTTTCATTATAAAAAAAATTAAAACCATTTCAACAATTAGAATGGTTGTAAGTGTTTTGGGTTAATTTTTGGAAATCTTGTCTTTGTCAGCATCCCTCCGACGAAGATAAATCGTATCAATTAGAAATATCAGTGTAGAGTGGTAAATTTCACAAAATTTTGTTAAACCGAACGCACTAGGGTATAAAAATAGAAGTGATAACTTTTTAATCCTGCTAAATAAAAAAGGTTGAAATTGCAGACCGATTTAACATTTTTTTGTAGGATTCATTTAAACCCAACACCTGCATGAGATGATCAACATACGAAATACGAATTTTCAGACTAATTATTTATAGAGAAATGCTATTGGAATAACTTTGTTGTCTTATTTTTTTTGTATAACCTGACATATCATCAAAATGGTTAATTTTTTTAATTTAGGTAAGATCCGTAATATTAAATATATTCATTCATTTAATAATATATGAAAATTGTACAAAAAAATAAAACAAAAGAATTGTCCCAATAACACCACCAATAACACCACCTTTATTTATGGAGCTTTTGCAGTTCTACATACAACCAAATGTTGCAGAACATGTCAGCATACAATAATATAAATCTTACATATCAGCACACCAGTATAAAACGCTACTCATAAAGTCTTTTAAAGCCAGCATCCTTAAGATTTATCCATATATACAGCAAGACCCACCACTTAATCTGGCGTATAACCTCATGATTTTGTGTTGTTTACAGACACTGTTAAACCGTTTAACGTCCATTATTCTTTCTTACTGGAAATTGTAGTGAAGGTGAACCGAGACCTACACGTCCACTGTAATCTTGGCATCAAGATGAGAGAAATCTTGGAAGAAGGCTTTGAAATGCTCGTATGAATGTTCAACATCATCAGCAGCACACATTTCTCGTATACTGTGCATTGATAATTGTGGAGCGCCAACGTCAACTGTGCGAATCCCGACACCACTTGCCAGGATAGGACCAATAGTTGAACCACAAGGCACGTCGTTGCGGACGACAAAGTCCTGTGTGCATAGAAATTTGCAAATAATCAGGTCATCCACCAAAGCAGTTCTCAAAATAGTCACACTCTGGTCTTCCCAGTTCACACAAGTAACAATACGCATTTTTCCATTTGAGTTACGATGAGTTTCCAAAACAAAGTAAAATGCCTCCTTTGAATCTGAGTTGCTGTAAACTCACTCTTGCGCTTTCAGCATTGTATTCTAAAAGATGACAGCACTGAAGAAATGGCTTAAGAGCAATGTGGAATTTGACTATTAATGTTCTGTACTTGCACTTAAAAGCAAAGTTCTTGTTCTTGACAGTATTTACTTTCATCCAATTAGTTTTCTATTTATAGGAAGAGGAAAAACCAATCCCCACTGGAGGACTCAAAAACTACACATGTTATGAAATGTGTAGGATCAGGTTTTCCTCATTAGAATTTTGATAACTAACTTTCTTTTTTTGCTGTGTGATACCTGTAACTATTTAACATTATGTTAAAACAATGATGCTGACCTGGACTGGAAGGCTATGCTTTGCTGCTATTTCCCTGAATATGAAAGAAGTAACTGCATTGGTTGCATAGCGTTGATTTGCGTTGTGTTTGATAATAAGTCCACCATGCAACTTGGGTTGATGGTTATCTTCATGTTTTTCCTGGGAAATAACACCCCATTAGAACGGTGCAATGAACAAATTTCTTGCAAATTCAAGTTAAAGACTGGTTTGCAGCAAGATACCATATAATTTGGGTGTAAGGCATGTGCCATGTCGGCAGAAACAAGGAAACTCCTCTGAATTGCTTTCTTAAGCATCTGGAGAAACCAAAGCACAAAATATTAACGACAATCAGGTCTCTACTGATGAGAGCAGATTTATTTCCTAATTACTGCAACAAAATTGTAGCGTGAAATGCAGCAGCTACATTCTGACGTGGATAGGAGAAAAGTCAAGATGAAAAGCTTCTTAACTGGTGGAATTTATGCTAAATGCAGAACATGAATATTGAATGTAAATGAAGTTAGAAAAAAGAAACAAGTTCAATACAATACCAAGTTACTGGCAATAGGAGTGCAGAGAAACTAATTTTCTGAGCATGGGAGAATTGAGATGTAGTTACCACCTTAGGATCTGAGGTGAAGGAATTTGTTGCTCGTGAAAGGGCATCTAACATAACAGGAGACCCAGCTCCCTGTGCTGAATCAGACCCGACCTCCTCATGATCAAACAATGCCACCATTTGAACACCAGTCTCATCTTCAAGGTTGCTTTCAGAAGAGGTGGTGTCTATCAGTGCCTGAAATTGAAACTTATATTCTAATTAGTAAGAATAGCTGATTTAAAATAAGATCACCTTACCTTTTCCTTTTTCCTCTTCACAACACAATAAATTATATAGGAATACTAAGGCTAAATCACACTCCTCAGGTTTGGCTTTATTACAACTCAGAACTTTATTACTGAGAATGCAATAATTTTGGAACTAAGGTCATGTTTGGTTGGGAGTGATAGCAATTCCTTGGTCAAACTATAAAAATAAGAAGGCAAAATTAAGAAACTTAATGAGGTAGAAATAACTACTCTTATCATTAATAATTTTTTTACTATATTAGTGAACAATTAAGAAATAAGTATTATCACCGTCCCTTAAGGAATTTCGGCCTTAAAAAAAAAAGGCATTCCTTGTTTTTTCCTTAATCTAACGAAATCAATCTCAAGAACTAGGTATTCCTAACCTTCTTAAACAATTTCTTACTTTTGCCTTATTTTTATGGTTTGAACAGGGGATAGCCATTACTCACAACCAAACACAACCTAAAAGAATTAAAAGATGAATGCACAATGACTTGGGTGATTTCAAAGATTCTATATGCCACACTTCCTAACAAACACTCTCTCTTCCAAATGCTAGCTACAAGAATTTCATATTGAAGGAAACAAACTACGAGTAGAAGACAAAATAAATCAGCATTACCCTATAATAATTCTCATTACATTTAGAAAACATGTTCTTAGGCAGACACAATTTGATAACCAATGATCACCAAAGGAAACTTACGGATGATAAACAAGGCAAGAGACAACTATATACACTTTTACAAGAGTTAATGTCACAACTCACTACCCATTTGAAATGAGACACAAGTGTACAACATCAAATCAGACATAGTGCGGTTGAGAAGTCCAACTACAAACATGTATTTTTTGACAAGGGGAGAGTATACAATTAACATACCTTCAGAGAGCAAAATGACATGCAAAGATTATCAAGTCTTCCAGAAAAGACAAACTCCTTCAAGGCACCTGCTGCTATACTTGGTTGAGTATCACATGCTTGCAATTCAAAATCACAAATTTCATCTGGCTCACAGCCGAGCTGATCTGCAAGCATCTGGAAGAGGGATAGAAAGGAAAACATATTATGTTAATTAAATAAATGTCCAAAAGCTTAGTTAACATCCAGTAAAAATAACACTAGGTTTCTGAAACTATTAAACCTGCAGTAGGATGGAGTGGTGTTTTGCAGTAGATTTCTTTTTGTCAGTCCGAGATCCACTTTCACCTGGACAATGTTCAGCAACCGCTTTATTGAGCTCCGCCTGAGAAGAGCATTATGATGTATTACAAAAGAAAAAGAAAAATGATCATTTGATCAATGTGAAAGCTACCCTCTAAACCCCATCTTTCTAGAAGGAAAACAGATTTGTCTAAGTTACAGATCTTTGGTACTGGGTGCCAGATTCCAGAATCCAGATTAAATGATTAGCAGATTTTCCATATATTTCATGGACCATTAAAAAGGGATTAATCTGTCAATAATGACGTAAACAAGTGGATTCACCAATTGTGGAGATGCAGGCTTATCAAATTACAAGGGACCAAAGGGTGTAATGATTGAACCAAACATATACACATCCTTAAAAATTTCAATTCTAGATGTGCCAAATGATATTTAAGGGCATAATAACCATGCATGCCTGCACAATTAAAAATGCATTTCCAAAAAAAAAAAAAATATTTATAATAGATAATAAAAAATAAAAAATAAAATAAAATAAGAGACAATCATCAATACAAGATTACCTTAATTGCTGTTGCCAAGACAGGTACAAGATGATTCTGTGTGTTTACCTTGAATCCATCATTAACATCCCTACTCAGAAGACATAATGGCATAACAAAATA
>BPVZ01000039.1:1952723-1963266 GCA_020521535.1 Rubroshorea leprosula
TTCTTTTTACTTTTTTATTAGTGATTTTTGAGTCATGGCTTTTATTTATTGTATAGATGATATTTTAATGTCAAACTTCAAATTTAACATGATAAGAATCATAAGTTAAAAGTAAGAATATCAAGATATTAAAATAAATATACTATCATTAGTGACTATTCATTTCTAACAAATCAAAGTAGAGAATTGGGAAAGTTATGAATCTAAAAATCTAGACGTCATTTTTTAAGGACTTTATTTCTATTATTTAATTTATTTTCTTATTTTATTTTATTTTATTTTTTGAGTGCATATTTTTTTGTTTTTTATTATTAATTATTTAATTGAGTTTAATTTTTTTAATAATTCATAAATTTGAGTTCTTGATATGAAACTAAATTTTAGTTTTCTATTATTATTTTAGATATGTTTAAGTTTAGATTATAATAAATAATATTTTATTAAATTTAAATTTTAAAAAATTTAAAATAAAATACCATTCAACAAGCATATAAGTATATACTTGTCAATTATTTAGTATCTCTTGAATTAAGTACTAAGCATAGATTTTCAAATATTTGAATTAGTAACTCTCAGAAGTTGTGCCTGAAGATTTTCAAGTGAAATATCAAATATATTTCATATTTGATCCGTACAAAAAATGCCCACCCTTAAAAATTATGCTCAAGCCCATTGGCTAAAATTGTAAGCCCATAAAAGAGGCCGAACCAATACGGCCCATAAACACGATCTTCTCCACGTTCTCCAGGAAATCGGGTATGATTAGATAAAAATTAATAAAGGAATATGAAGTAAAGGGAGGGAAAGGAAAGACGAGTACAGTATTAGTGTTAATTTTGTTTAGATAAATTTAAAATTGAGGATTTAGGAGAGGGAGAGGAGGATTATAATTTTTTTAGTTAAATAAATTAAAAAAATAATTATAAAATTAATTAAAATTTATAAATTACATATTAAAATTAAAGTTAAAATAAAAATTTTAATTATATTTAAAAAAGACAAAAAAATAAAAAAAAATCCAATCCTTCCAAATCCCCCTAAATTAGAGAGATTAAAAATAATAGATTTGGAAGGAGTTTGTTGCCCTCCCTCTAGCTCCCTTCCATCCTCTTCCCTTAAATGACTTTATCCAAATAAGAGAGAGAAGAGATCTCTTTTTCACACTTTCTTCCCCTTCCCCTCCACTCCCACAATCCAAATGAAGGCTAAATCATGAGTACACCAGAACCTCTACACATCATTGGCAGTCTCTTTCTTTTTCCTTTCTCTCATAATTTCCTTCACTTTCTTGGCAATCATCATTCTTAGGGTAATGCTTCCTCTCAATTACATGTTCTCTCACGTCTTCCTTGCCTTCATCTTTGAATCCTACTTTATCGAATAGTGAGGAGGAACGAAGGATGGAGATGGAGAACAAAATAATGGTGCCATTGTCGGGGTTCATGCCATGGCCGAGATTGTTAAGAGTGAGAGTTTTGGAAGTAACTAGAGGGAGAAGGGTTCCTCCTTGCTTGGACTTTAGTATTGAGTATTGAAGAAGTCAGTGAAATATCAAAAGGGAAGAAGATATTCATAATGGTTGTAGCTTTTGGGAGATTGAATCAAAACTGGATTAGATCTTCAATATTGTTCATGGATCAAGATTCCAAAAATGAATTGAATAAATAAGTCAAATTTTCATAAGCTTAGTGGACTTGCTGGCCACTAACTTAAGTATAAGTCAGGATGCTAATAAACAACTAACTTATCCAATGTATCAAGTAAAAAAAAATAAAAGTCAAATTTTTATAAGTAAAATTTCACTTATACATTAAATTTTATACATTATATTTATATAAAATTTTAATAAATCATTATTTCATTTTTAATAGTTAAGATTTATTCATATTTATTAAAAAAATTATATTTTTTTATTTTAAAAGTTATAAGAAATCTCAACTATTGAAAATAAAAAAATAAATGCTTGAGATTTTATATAAATATAGTATGTAAAATTTGTGTATAAGTGGATCCCTCATCTTTTCATATATATAACAAAAGTTAGATCAGTAAAATGTTTGGATTGCATTATATTCCTTTTTGAATGAAATTAACAAGGCCTCTTCCTTTTTCCTCTATGCAAAATGCATCCATAAATTGCGAAGGATGCTCTTATATTAAGTCACAAATATAGATACGGACACCAATTATGTTGCATATATACTTTAGCCCTTTTTACAAGCAACTCAATACAAGGGGCTTGAAGACGTATTAACCCAAACTTGTGCCTTGTTTCCATCACCTTTGAGGAAATCATGGAACCACTTGAGAGAGTTTTTAGGAATACACTCAAGGTTGTTTTGGAAATTAATGTAGTAAAGCCCATATCTCACATTGTAGCCCTCATTCCATTCAAAATCATCAAATGCATACCAATAGAAGTAACCTCTATCAACCCCTTTCTTGCATGAGTAGTCAACATACTAGATTACTACTCTATTTCGGCAAGAAAGATATTTAGATTGTAGTCATATATAAAGAATTTTTTTTTTTATTATCACCTTATGGTTCATCAATAATTTGAGTTTCAACAAGCATACCAATAGGAGTATATTTTAAAGTTAATTAGGATACTTTTTAGATGGTCTATGAGCTAAACTTTTTAGGTTAAGCAAAATTTTTTTTAGAAACATGGTCATGAACTTACTCTCTTGCTTGGAGGATTTGATTCAAATGCTAAAAATTAAAGTCAATACGATGTTGATCATTTACAAATTGATCAATTGGGACGCTGTCATTTTGTTTGTCTACAGTCCCAAGAACAAGAGTTTCCAAGAATTAGAAATTATGATATATATATATATATACCACTTGCCAATGAAATCAATGAAAAGGAAACATAAAAACAAGCTCTAACCATTTTCAATGATATAACTTTTAGGATTTTGGTAGCATGTCTGTATAAACTATAAAAGATCTAAAAGTCCCAGTGGATAAACATAAATGAACATGCTTCCACTGGCTTGAAATGGAAAAAAATCAATATAGATTTTGGTAGTATGTCTATATAAACTATAAAAGATCTAAAAGTCCTAGTGGATAAACATAAATGAACATGCTTCCACCAGCTTGAAATGGGAAAAAATCAATATAGATTAAGTAATTAAGAAAATAGTAGAATATGTAGAGAGAATGAAGACCATGGAATAAAAATCCAAGTTTAGTTCACCTAAATTCTTTTAGATTGTTGTTGATGAGTTGAATATATATATTTATATATTAATGTAAAATTTCTGCCTTGATATTATTGATATTTAGATGAGTTTTATGAGGTTTTACTTGGTTTTACTTAATTTTACATAATTTTCATTCTTTATGTAGGAAAGGATTTAATTGAAAGAAATCATAATTTTTAGGAGCAAATTGCAAAAATAAAAAATATGAGGATTAATTTGTGTGGAATCCAGAAGTTAGGGACCAAAACTGTCATTTTACCATTAACAGAAATTGCTTAGAAGGACAAAAACTCGACATGGAGATTTCAGTCGACGCTTAATAAAAGGTATTGACACATAGTTGATGGTCTTGACCCCTTATGTGATATAAATAAGTCCATGGCTGTGGTTATTATTTTGGTGTGAGTCTCACTTCTATTCCAATTAAATTTTCTAAAATCCTATAAATATTCATCTAAGTTCAGAATTAAGGGAGAGCTTTGGGAGGTTGGTGGTAGTCCTCTTTTGAGCACTTTTGGAGATTAAGATAGAGAATTTAGCAACAATAGAAGATCAAGAATTTCAATGTTTTCAAATTGGGTCTTGTTCTTTCTATTGTTTGATATTCTAATATTCATAACTATGATTTCAAGTTTTATTATTTTATTATGAACTAATTCATTTTACTAAGGCTACAATGTATTCTAATAAATTTATTATAAATTTTTTGATTTTATACTTTCAATTAAAGTTATTTGTATGATAAGTTTTTCTTGTTGTATTTAATGTATTGAAAGTCTGATCACTTTTTAATTGATTTAGTAATTTATGCATAAAATTGAGAAAGAATTGTGTAAATTACACCAATAACAATATTAACTATATTAGATTATGAAACTGAGAAATAATTAGCATCACATGTGGCAGTAGAGGAAGAGAAAAGAGTTAGGAGATGCCCCTTCTTAAGTTAAAGGTTGTCATAGAATTTAATATTCATTAGTTTGTTTTAAATTATATAAAGATATGATTAATTTGACAAGTAGGGGAAGGATTAACTTGATTTGAGAAAGCTAATTAATTAATTTGGGGAAAATCTGTCATCACATGCAATAACATTCAACAAATTGATTTTAAAAGCATATTATTCCATAATTTATATTAATTGACTTTGGTGAAGTTGATACTTTAGTACCTCATATCTTAGTTAGCTTTATTTTAATTGTTATTGTAATACCCCAAAATTTCTAGAGCATTAAAGTGAGTTAGAGACCTAATTGTGAAGAAATATTATTAATGAACTTAATAGTAAATATTTTCAAAGTTCAGGGACTTAAAAGAAAGGAAATTAGGATAAGGATCAAGGCTGATATTTCTCTCCTCAGCCACGTGTTTTGCTCTTCCTCATCTTCTTCTTCTGCTTATCTTCTTCTCCTCTGCCGACTGAAGCCCCCCAAGCCACCGACTTTCTTCCCCCTTGAAAAACCTGGTGAGATCTTGATGAATTTCTCTTCCTTTCTTGTTAAATCACAAGATTTGGGGCTTAGAATCTTCCCTCTCAACCTAGAAAATCCCGGATCTACTTTGCTTTTCTCCCCTGTCCATCGGCTGCTATGTGGGTTTGAATTTCTAGGCATTTTTCGGGTAAGCCACAGCCAAGAAATCATCTCTTTAACCTTGATTTAGGCTGGGTTATGCTAATTTCTGTTTATTTCCCTCAATTTTTTTGGGTAGTCCGTGAGTTTCCTGCAGCTTGCCGCCGGCTTCTTCTTCCCCTGCTAGCTCTGGTTCTTGCTAGAAAATTATGGTATGATGGCCACTTCTTTAAGCCTTAAATTAGCCATTTAATTGCTGCCTTGTGTGTGTCCGAATTGTGCCGGAAATGGGGAGGAATTCCGATAGCATTAGTAGCATTTCAAATGTGTTTTAAGCTTGATTAAGTAGAATTTAGCTTGAATTAGCTGCTGTGATGTTTTGTGTGAAAATCTCGTGTGTGTGAATTGTGATTTGCCAAAGTTATGCTCTCCTTGTGCTACCGTGAGAAATGGGAAAATTTTGGTAGATTAAGTTATGTTTTCAAGCTTGGTTTAAGTGTAAATTAGCTTGAATTGGGTTGTGGTGATTTTGGAGAAAAATCCCGTGAATTAGCTAGTGTTTTGGCCCATTTTTGGAAGTTAGAGTTACTGTTCACGTCGTGGTACTGTTCACAGAACACTGTTCACACACCGAGGGCCAACAATTAACGGGGATTTAAGTGATTAGTTTGTGATATAAGAACGAATTTGGAGATATTTGATCATGTGGAGATTGATAGGAATAGCATCAGGATTAAGAGTGATCTTAATGATGATTTCAGTTTGAATTTGTGATAGTCCGGTATTAATTCTGAGGTATTTTGATTAGGTTCCCGATCGTTCTGTCAGTTTAGTACGTGAATTGAGTGCTCGGTTTTGCGGAGTGAGGTAAGTAAATTATGGTAACGCCCTTTGATTTTTAAAAGCATGTTTTGATTTGTTTTTGAAGTGGTGGCGGGACTAAACCTGTTTTACACAAGTATGACTGATTTGAAGTGAAATGTTTTATGCTTTTCATTAAATTGAGCAGGCCTACTTGAAATTTAAGTGACTGTCCTGATGATCTGAAAGTGATTGTGAATTGTGATTTTCCTGTTAACTTCTGTCTGTTTTGTCTCCGATGTGGTCATGTTATTAGTGACCCTGCTAGTGGGGGAGGTTATAAAGCTAGCACATGTCGACATGTTATTGATAAAATCGATTCGTTGAGTGACCCTGCTTGTGGGGGTTATACACCAGCAAATAGTGACCCTGCTTGTGGGGGTTATACACCAGCAAACAATGACCCTGCTTGTGGGGGTTATACACCAGCAAACAGTGACCCTGTTTGTGGGGATTATACACCAGCAAATAATGACCCTGCTTGTGGGGATTATACACCAGCAAACAGTGCGCCTGCCAGTGGGTGTTAGACGTTGGCTGTGACTTATAGAGGAGACGTCTATTTCGTTCTTGTATTGTATCCGTTTTTCGTGATTGCACATGTTGGCATGCTATAAGTTTAATTAAGGGCACTCCATATTTACTTATTGAGTTTATCTCATAGTTTTTTCCTTGTCCACCATTTCAGGAAGTAAAATCGAGGACGGGGAAACCACGAGAAGTGACGAGTTAGAAGGCTAGCCATTTCGAGATTGACATAGATTTTAGAAATAAATCGTGATCTTGTAAGCTAGAGTGTATTTGGAGATTTTATGATATTAGAGCAAATTTTAAAGATTTGATCTTCAAATTTTGATGGTATCAGAGTATGATATGATTAAGTTCTAAGCCTTGTGCATTTGTGGAACCCGTCTTACGAGTGCACGGCGTTTGTCGCGCCTCGAATTTGGGTTCTGGGGCGTGACAGTATTTATCTTGAAAAATTGATGAAAATATTTTAATATAATATTACAATAATTAAGCATTGCTATTTTTAATATTTAAAAATTCCAACACAATACTTTACTCCATTACCTTGATCTATATATGAACAAGCTTTCGAAAGAACTTGGGATTCATGTTTGTGCGCTTCACTTCAAAATTATTTGTTGTGCACTCTATTTTCAACTTAGTTAACGCATGTTTAAATTTGATACCACATGTCTAACCCCACAATATTGTTATCCTATCATGAGCCTCTAGCTCTCATTGAAATTTTTTGCTGAGAAAAAACAAACATAAAAATGTGTTAGAAATAATTACAAATATATTTTAAAATTAAATAAATAAATAATTTTAGAATTATAGGTTCAATTAAAATAGGTCTTATTTCTTTTGTATTTGTACAAAATCCATCCCTTGACGTAAACACTTACCAAAATTACATCAATGATGAATTATGGTAGTTTTGTATGTAGAAGGACAAATTTTGTATCAATTCAAAAGCTATTGGGCCTATTTAGAAATCAAACCTAATTTAAAGAATGGGCCATATACAAAATTGATTCCAATAAAAATCTCAATGCTCTTATGGAATGAATCCCCATGTTGTATAAGCATTTGGAATATTCTCCTTTAACTACATTACAATTTCCTACCTAATATTTGTGGGATATTACCCCCATCGTCAAGCACCAATGGAATTTGACTACTATTTGCTGGTATTTTCACGGTTTTGCCTTTGTTGTCCTTTTCTCCGATGGGCTACTAGTTTTGTGTCATCTAGATTGCTAGAACTACGAAAGCAATATCAACTGTAGTCTTAGGAACTATATCAACTGTAGCACCCTCTTGTATCAAACACTAAGGATTGAAATGAGATAAACATTTATTGGGCTGAGATGCATCAACTATTTCGATACACCTTGAATTACAATAGTTCACTATACAAATAATAAAAAGAAAAAGAAGTTCATTAGTAAATTAACTTAAAGATAATAGAGTAAAATTAATGTACCAAATAAATAAATATAATTATAAAAATATAAATCAAATTACAATTAAAAAAAGAAAATACAAGAAAAATAATTATATTATTTGATTAATATATAATTAAAGTATTTAATAGATTAAAATTAATTTTTTTAAATAAAAAATATATAATTATAACAATACAAAACATTCAAAATAAAATAAATAGAATGATAGCAATACAAACTCCAAATATTAACAAAATTACAATTAAAAATGAAATAATATAAATAATATAGTTTTAGAAGTACATATAAGCAAATATAAACTTTAATGACAACTAGTTTTTACAACAATTTTGCCTACTTATCGCTACTATCATTTTAAAAAATATAAGCTTCTTTTTCTTTTTTTTTTTTCATTAGATGTTTCAAAGTTTTCCCACTCTTCCTCATCATCTTGTTCTCCAAACTCCTTCCCACCATCAACTTCTTCGTGTAGTTCAATAAGTGTTCCATTATAATGCTACACAAGTTCATAACTTAATTCATAAATATTTATTGGGTGGGGAATAAGAGGGTTATCGTCTTGATAATATGGTGCTAATCCTTCTTGGTGGCTAACCTCATTCTTTGAAACCTTAATGATGCTCTTAGCCCTAATTTTAAAGGCAACAACCCATCCCTTTCCTTGATTATTTATGGATGGGTATAGAATGTAATGGGTAAGTGAGTAACTCTCTCTAATTCTCATATTAGTTTGTCATCTTAAGGTATGAGAAATTAATATGCTAACAATGAAAAATTATTTAACATTTTATAGTTTATTTAAGAAAGAACAATGCATGAATATGAATCATCAACAAATTCAAGCAAAAATGATGTCTTATGACCATGTTCTAGTCAAAAGGCTTTTGAATTTTCCATGCAATATAAACAAGCCAACCTACCATGCGTGCTCCATTTAGATAACATTGGATACCTAGGAATGTCACTAATGGTCCACATAATTGCAACCCTCATTAAGAAGTATTGGTGTCAAAAGCTATCATAAATTTAGACCCTAGAGTCCCAAAGTTGTTTAAGATCATCAATTAGTGGTCGCAACATTACATCAATATTCTTTCCAAGACTTTGGGGACCTTGGATAATCAATGAAAGGAATACATACTCTTCCTTCATGCACATTACTAGAGGCAAATTATAAACTAACACAAGGAGTAGCCAACAAGAGCATGGAGATGCAAATTGTCCAAAAAGAGTAAACTTATCAATGCACAAGCCTAGCCTGGCATTCCTCGATTCATTAGCAAACTCAAGGTGGGCATGATCAAAATGCTTCCATGCATCTCCACATGCAAGATGAACAATTTTTTCATTTTTATTACAACCATTTATATTCTAGATCATATGCTCGATAGTTTTCCTAGGCATGTACAATCTCTAAAGTCTAGGAATAATTAGGAGATACTACAAAGACTTTCTTGGTATGGGCTTAGTAGAATAAACATCACTTTGCTTAAATCGTAGCTCTCCACATACTAGGCTCTAAATAGCATTGGCTTTCAAATTTTTCATAGTACAAAAAATAATTGTGTACATAAACATCGTACTTCTTATACCTAAGATCGAGGCATCTCAACATCTTCTTGGCACTATAATAATCTTTTGGCAATTTCTCTCGATCATTGTTTTTGAATGCCATTAGACTACATTTCATCACAGTCTCAATTAGTGACACTCATATTGAAAATTGTCTTTGCATTTACAAGCTCACACACCTACTTTAAAATGGGGACACCATGATCACACCCATAAAAAAAGGTGTCTAAGCTAATTATAGGAGATCAAAGAATTCTTTTGCATCTCCTTTTGGCTCCTCAAATATTGACTCACCATTACCAAATGCATCCTCAAAACCACAATCAAATTGTGCTACATCTGCAACAACTGTAGCATTATTTTCATTATTAAAAAAATCAAGCCCTAAGGCATCATGAACTATGTCTCTAAGTTGATCAACACTTGAAAGTATTATTCATGGTGGCAACTGCATTTGATGACTTATCCACTTGGGGGCAATACCATTTTCTATGTATAATTTCTTCATGTCTATTCCAAATAAGATATCCATCCATGAAGCCATTCTTGATAAGATGGGACCTCACTTTAGGTCGATGGTGCAACTCTTTATTCCAACACTTAGTACATGGGCAATGAATTAGATTTTTTTACACAAAACATTGAGTTTGTCTATGAAAATGCAAATATAAGAAAATCTCCACTCAAACATCAAATTGACTGTTCTAATATCCGATCTCATTACGATAACAATACATCCAACTTCAGTCTCCTTCCATACTTAGGTAATGCCCTAAAATTTAATACTATTTTAATAATACACAATGAATATGAGAATCATAAATAAAAATTTCAAATTATATGAATTACATTAAAATAATTACCCATTTAAATAACTTTAAATAAACCTCTTATATAGTTTTGCATTATTCATTATAAGAATAATTTTTATACAATTATAAGATAATTATATAATACTATTTTTCAATATAATTCAAATATAATATTATAAAATTAGTTTATGATATTTTACTTATTCAAAATATAAATAAATACAAGATAAATTCTTCTATTTTTATTCTATAACCTAAAATTGTACCCCATTTTTATACAATTATAAAAATATTATAGAATATTATCTTTCAAAATAATTCTAATATAAAATATATTTTATAATATTAATTTACTATAAATCGATTATACAAAATATAAATAAAATAAATTTTCCTCTAAACTTTTTTATGAGTAAAAAATTTACACCATTTTTTTATAATTTTAAAACTATAATACAATATTATTTTAAATATAATACTAATATAAAATATATTTTTTAATATTAACATTATAATTAATATTATTAAATTAT
>BPVZ01000039.1:2027557-2038396 GCA_020521535.1 Rubroshorea leprosula
AGTTTTAGAAGCATAAAGTTTTTTTTTCTTAACTTTTGTGTTGTTTAGATTAGAAAGCCTTGCAAGTTCTTTCCTTTTATTCCTAGTGATAAGGTGATTAAGGGTAGAGCAAGGGATCTATTACTAAGGTTGAAAGATAAGCAGCTTCGATTTTAGTTCGAGAATGAAAGGCTGTAGAAGGAAAATGCTGATCTAATCAAGGAAAATAATGATTTAATGAAGCAAAGGGCTAATTTGATAAAGGCAAATGATGATTTGATGAAGGAAAATGCTAGATTATTAGTGAAAAATGGGAACTTGTTACACGAGAATGGGGTTTTAATAGCTGAATCTGAATCACTAGTGAAGAAGATTAAGCATTTGGAGAAGAAAGTGAAAAAAAGTGAGAAGATTTACATAAGATCACAAAAAGTTTCTATCATTTTGTGTGTGTTTTGCATGCTAAGTGTTGTATCTGCTATTGGTATGTCTATTGGCCTACAGAGGTTGCACTAGAATCCAGGTTATTGTCAGTTTATTGACCTACAGAGGCTGCACTAGAATCCATGTTCTTTTGCGTTTATTGGCCTACAAAGGCTTTTCTTTTTGTCTAAACCAATGGTAATGCGCCTCTTTGCTTAAAACCTAACATAATATCGAAGATTCTGTGTTGTTGAAATCTGTTATAAATGTTGTATGTGAATGTACATAAATTTGAGAAAATAAGCACTTACACAAAGTGCATACCATTCCAAAATGCAGTGTTTACAATCCTTACATAAATGCAATGTCATACATACAAACAAAAAGCAAATTTTGCAATAAAAACATAAGCAAAATATACAATTATAGACTGCACATTAAACCAATAACTACATTTACCAACCATGATCGTAACCTAACAAAATACAACCCCACACAAAAAATATGGTAGCCCCAGCATATACAACCTAACAAAATACAAAAAAAGAAAAAAGAAAAAAAAGAAATCAATCTTCATCAATCTCAATTTGATGCATTTGTAGCCATGCAGGGTTTCTTCTTTGGTTGTTGTGGCTTCTTTGGTTGTTAGTTGTTGCCTGTGATTGGGGGGGGGGGGTTTGTGGTTGTTGTTGCATGGTCCTTTTTAGCCCTCTTCCTTGGTTGTGCATTTTTTGAGCTTCTTTCACACTAAAGAATCAAGGTGCATTTGTTAGCATATCTAGCATATCCTAAAATGCTTTCATTGATTAGTTTAGAAACTTACCATCTTCTATTTTCTTCTTGCTGTTTGCCTGAATCTCTTTGGTGCAGGTGCCTCATTAAGAACTTAACTAATAGGATCCTTTAGTTGGCTCATTAGGTTTTCCACATTACCTGCAACGTTTTCATCAACACCTTGAGGTTATTGTTCTTGGGGAGTTGCTTAATCCTCATTTTGTATACAACACATAGAGAATTGACCATAATTAATTACAAATTTAACTTACAATGTTTGGTGACACTCCTTTACATGACCTTGAGTTGTGCCCCCTTTTAAAGCATTTTTGACAGGTCATCAACCTCCCTCTTCTGCTAACAGATGTTTTCCCCTCCCATTCTTCTAAAGCTCGTTTCTTCTTAGGCCTGCTAGTTATCTTTGTTGGATTTGGTGGTTGAATAGGTGGCATTTTAGTTTCCTTCCATTGGTTCATTCCTTCTATGACTAGGATTTCATATTCATAACTTGACATGAACATTTGCTTGCTATACCAGTGTGCTACATAGTCCTCATCATTCTCTTGTCTATGGTTTATCATAGTAACTGCATGCCTATAGAGTATTCCAGTCATATTCCAAACTCTACAAGTGCAAGTCTTTCTCTCTACATTTACAATATAAGTTGCCTCCCTAATTTTTTCGATTTCCCGTCCGGTATTCGAGACTTCGCCCTGACTAATCCAGATCGACCTGTGTCGCGCATCTGGAAATGGTGGGTGAGTCTCCCAACGAAGGCTGCTGCATACACAAAGTCTCGAACTCGAGACCTTGCTCAAGCTGGAACAAGCCGCTTACCACTTGATCCAACCCCTCGTTGGTGTTGCCTCCCTGATGAAAGCATAAAAATGTATATTTAAAGTGTGCTTTAACCATTGACATTTGTGGAATTATGGGTTTAAGAGTTATATTTTTCTACAAGTAATTTCATAATTGTTTATTCTATTCATGTTGTGCAAAATTTTGGTGATTAAAGGTTTGATGACTAAATGGAGAGAATTAGAAGAAAAGGATTCAAATATAAAGAGCCAGAAAGATGAGGGTTCAAGGATCAAATTTAGAAGTTTGAAGGCTTAAGTGAGATTTTCTTCATTCTTGATTAAGGAGCAAATTGCAAAGATTAAGAAGATGATGATCAACTAGCACGGAATCCAAGAGTCAATGACCAGGACTGTTATTCAGCCATTAACCAAAATTGCACAAAAGGCCAAAAACCCGACACGAAGGATGCAGTAGGCGCTCCACTCAAAGTACCAGCACCTTTTAAAGAGTGTCAACCCCTTGTGCGATTTTTTAGCCAAATCATATCTGTCGAATTATTGTGATGTGGGCCCCACAGCCATTATAATTTGGGTTTCTAAGATCTTATAAATATCCATTCAAGTTATTCTAGAGGGGGGTTCAAGGGTTGGAGAGGCTGTTACCAGGCTTCTATTTTCTTCTCTAAGGTTCGAGAATTATGTCAAAAGACAACTAAACTTTCAACAAGACTAAGAGGGATCTTAATTGAGGAGTTTGACTTGTTATTTTATTTTGATTCCTTCATGGATTTTGTTGTTTAATTTTATTTTTGAGAGAAGATTAATTATTTTTAGATTTGAAAATCCTGAAAAGTATATTTATCAAATTTCATATAAGATTAGTCATGCTCTTTTCATGTGTGATTTGTTAGGATATAATTGATTGATAGATTTGTTTTGCGGGTTGATTCTTTACTACAGTATTATCGATTAGATATATTGTCGCTCTCAGATAGCTCATAATGATAAATCAGTTTGTTCTTCATTGAAATTAATTTCTCTCAAAATAAGTACATTAGTTATTATTATTGGCCTTCATAGTTAAATCTTCTAATTGTTTGTTTGGGATGTGAAATATGCAATTTAGTAATAAATAGGAATCAAAATTTATAACAGTTAAACAAATCAATTAAGTGAATTCTGAAGTCTTGTTCATCATAATATTGTTTTCAATCTTTTATAATTATCATCTTTTATTTAAATATTTTTATTCTTAATTTTAGAGTTTATCTTTTAATTTAATTTTTCATTGTGACAACTTTTTTTGTTGATTTAATATAGCTTCCTTGTGGATTCGACACCTAAAGCTACGCTACAACAACCGCTTAGCCAAAAGGTATTAATTTTGGGGCAAGACATCACTCCCCATTATCATCAACTTCATACCCGTCACAACTAGGCCATAAAAGTGTCACCTCCTGCTACCTTTTCGGGCAGCAACAATTTTTGCTCAAATTTTGGGACAAACATCCCAACAAATTTGCTGCTACCATATTCTCTCCTAGCCACCGTCCTCACATTGCCCGCAAGTCTTCTAACATAGAGAATAATACCTTGTGCCTTGCTTCTAGTATTAAACCATTCAAAACCTTGCACATGTTGTTATCAACAACATTGCACTTACTATCTTCTTTGAAGAAAACCTTTGACCAAAACCTAGGGTGTGTGTTCATGATGGCAGGGACTGCACTTGGTTTAATATGACCTAACTCAGTTAATGCCTTGTTGAAGTTATGTTCAATGTTAACCTTAACACATTCCCAGAATGCTACCTTCAATTCTTTGCCTCCATTATTTTTTTGAAAGTTGGCATATTTGTGTCTAGCATATGTTCTATGCTCAGCATCTAGAAATAGATCCTCAATCACATGAATCAGGCCCTGGAATCACATGTTCTCAATGAGTGCATATAATTACCAAATAATTTATTTTTCCCAAATTGGCAAAGTTCAGGGGCCAATTTGGGAAAAGTGAAAGATTCATAAACATAACAAAACTAGGGAATATACCTTCTATTGGTCAAAAATAAATGTGAAATGACTCCCTAATCTAATCATCATGTCTTTTTGCAACTCCTCAAGGAACCAAATCTAGGTCTCTGTGGTCTCACCTTCCACGGCTGCCCATGCAAGTGGAAACATCTGGGTATTAGCATCCCTAGAAACAACAACCAACAATACTTCATTGAATGCTCCTTTACAGAAAGGACCATCGAGGCCAACAACACGCCTACGCCTATAGCCAATTATAAATCCCAACTTCATTGCAGAAAAACAGATGTACATCCTTAAGAAAACAGGATTTAAATCTGTAGTTGATCTTGATGTCACAATAATGATAGAGGTAGCAAGGTCTTTCAATTGAAGCTCTACAACATAATCCCATAATTTGCCATATTCCATCTTGCAATCACCTTCAAATGCCTTCCCAATCTTCTCCTTCGACTTTTTCAGTTGACGTTGAGATAACTCAACACTTAACTCTTTCTTAATGAGATTATAAATGTCAGTTAGCCTCATGTACAAGGCAGTAAACCCTTTGTGCCTCACCAAGTACTTTGAAACTACTGTTGAGCTACATTGCTTGTTCTTCTTTAATAGCCAATGGCATGTATGCTCAGACACAAATGTCTTCACCATCCAAGATTCAGTTGGTTGGTCCATTGCCAAATAAGTCTACCATGGACAATTTGGTGCCTTCACACATGATGCCCTACATCTTATATTGTCAATTTTTATCCATTTAATATCGCGCCTCTGCTTGAGGTTCCACTTATTCACAGCATCCCCAAATTGTTGCTTGTTGGTAAAAATCATCCCTAGTCTAATGTCAAGAGTCTCATCATCTCTTGGCTCTTGGTAAACCTTATGCATAGCCTGTCTCCTTTTACCATGTTCGACTTCACTCCCTTCGTCGTTAGATGTTGAGAGATAGCTATCTTCTTCATCACTCCCTATCTTATTAGCTTCATCAAAATGTTGTGTACTTGGTCCTCCAACACTAGAACTTGCTAAACAATGTAGATTCTCCATTCAAGAAAGTCACATAGTCAAGAACTCAAAACTCATTGAAGTTAGTTTAGAATAAATACCTGTAGTATGTGCATCAAAATACTTTACACCAACTGTTGGTGGTTCAAATTCTTTTCTCAATGTTGTCATGAATGTTGCTAAAAAACTCAACATTCTTTCTAGCTTGCAGCATCTCTTCAACTTCACTATCTATTAACTTAGGAACATCAATAATATGATCTTCCTCACCATCATCAGATTCAACACTAGCACCAACAGCATCCCCATCATGAGTTTCAGCACCAACACCTTCCTCAGTAACATTAGTAGCAGCCCCATCAATGCCAACACTTTCCTCAGTAACATTAGATTGGACATTGTCACCTACATTGTCATTTTCCTCCTTCTAATCATCACCAAGAGTTGGTAAAAGAAGCACTTCTTCTTCTACATATGCAAAGTCAAGGATATGAAGTATATAAATGTGGATAACATTGACAACCTTTATAATATCTAGCACATCCCTTACTGAATCATCATTGACAATTCGCACTAAGCCATCTTCTAAAGTTTTTTCAAGTTGTAGATACCATATCCCATCTACCATATCAGGATCATACTTACAAAACTCAACCTTTCTATAAAACTCCCACACTGTTATTTTTTCTAGGTCTACATTCCAAACATGGCACTCCCCACCAACATATTTAAGGCCATTGTTTTGCACTAACTTACCACCAACATGCAAAAACATTTTGGCAGTGTTGTTTGATTTCTTATCTCTCTATTCAAAAAAAAAAAGAAAAAATTAAAGACAATTGAACAACCAATCTGTCATGCAATTATATTTTACATAGTCAAACTAAGAAAAAACAGAAATCACTATTGTAGTCAACCTAACCCATACAAAAACAAAGAGATCAAGTGGGGACCCAATGTCCTTCTCGCTACCAACTCAAGAAACATATACTAAAAAACAACTTTTAAATTGCTTTCAGGAAATCATTCAACACCTTCACACATCTCGAAAGAAAATAAAGTGAAAAAAGGTTTAAACTCATCCCCATTGAGATCTAGGTCGACATCAACATCTAAGATGTTGGAAGACTTTATTGTTCTTTGACTTCAACCTCTTGCAACACTAATCATGAAGATTCGAAAGTGAAAGATCGAAGATTCGCCAACAAAAAGTAGGAAGGAAAAGGGGACTTTTGGCTTTTTTGTAGCTCTGCTCTTCTAGGGTTCGAATGGGAAGAAGGGGAGAAGATAGTGAGTTTAGGCAGGAGGTGGGGTCCAAGTTTTATTTTTTTACTAAGTGGGAATCTGGCGTGTTTTTAGACATGTCACCTTTTTTCCATGTGTAGATCTGATGTGTCACACTATTTTGACATGTCATCATGCTCTCGTTAGTTAATGGGACATGTCATTGGATTTTTAATGAAAGGACCAAATTGGGGTCAAATTGGTAAACAGTAAGGACTAAATTAGGGATTTTTTTAGTTCAGAGACTAAATCGAGGTCCATACAATAGTTCAGGGACCAAAATGAGGTTTTAACCATGCTTAAATAGTCTTATATTAGCTTTTCTTAACTAGAATTACTTATTTAGGGTTTTGACAAGCCACTATACATCTTTATTTGGAGATTTTTTTCATTCATATAGTTAGACCATTAAAAAAGAAATTCTCTTTTTAAATGGTTAATTATGCCTTTTGTTTATTGCTTTATGACTTTTTTCTTAATTAACAAAAGAAAATTATTCATAAAACAAGTAACATAGTACTCAAACATGCTAAAATAAGGAGAGCCTTTAACCTAGCCCACAACTACAACATAAGTATTGCCTCAATAACTTTCTGTATATGTATGCCATTGGTGCCTTCTGGATTTCTTGTTGTGGTTGATCTTTTTTTCTTTGGGTGGTCTCTATTTTTCTTTATTGTTTCCCTTTCTCTTTTTGGAGCAAAATTAAGTCTAGCAAGAGGTACAAAAGCATGATCTCTGTTGTGCTAATAACATATCTATGATTATGTTCTGGGCTATTTAAATGTATGCTTGTGTAAAGAGCTTAGCAATTGCAAACAAAAGCTTAAGCTGAATGGGTATTAGCATGACCAACTAACATTTTATGATATTATATGTAGACAATGTAAATAGTTTACAAGCTTGTAGTCATTCACTACTTTTGTGAGAAATTGTCTATGCGTGTCAAATGACATTTGTATTTAACATGTGCATTAAGCCATGAGTTATATTCTTGTCATTTGGTACTTCATGTGATTAATTAGAGCCATCTACATGAAGATATAAGGTTGAAGTGTATGTCTGGTTGGTTTTTATTAATATATTCACCTTTTTCACCCCTCTTTTAAGATCTAACTCAAATTTTTATTTTATATTTTTCTATTCAAATTCAGATTCTAACAATGAATCAAATGCTGCTAAAGCTTTACTTCTTGTTAGTGCTAAAAAGGTGAATTTTAACATTTTAGTTAATTGTTTGAGAAGTTTTTATAACTCTCTCCTCCTTTGTGACCACTTATGAAATTTAGTTTATTACTTAATTGTTTTTCATATTTCCTTTTATGTTAGGGAAATTTGAATGCGAGAGTAAATTTGGACAAAGAAAAGGTTAATATTGGTGTTCCTAATATTAAAAACTATGAGTTTCTCAGCTCATCTATCATATATGTATTTGAACTATCTTTTTCAATGGTAAAGCACTAAAGCTTCTTTGCTACTTTCACTAAAAGTTCTAATTTTCAGTTTCTTTATACAAAATATTTAAACAAGTTGGGACAAGTTGAGCTTAATGCCTAGGGTAAATCAATTGTTATTGAGGTAGATGACAATCAAAAGGGCAAGCATAATTTTTAAGAAGAATTCTTGTTGTCACTTTTGAGCCATGAAACATCCACATTGTTGTAATATATTAGGGGAAAATGCTCAATCTGAGAGGCAAGTCTCCCTAGAAAAGCTTTATCATACAAATTTATTAAGGAACGTATTTGTTGATACTATATTTTAAGCTTGAGAAAAGGCACTTCAAAAGGTGGGCTATAACTACTATATTCTTTGTTATTAAGAGGGTTTGACCTAATGAATGGTAACACAATGTATGGTGAGAAGCAAAGTCTTGAAAAATTGCAGATTTAGAGGGAAGAACTAGAATAGAAGCAAAAAGAGGTTCAAAATTGTAACTGTGCTATTAAAGTTTATCTATATTGATGTGGATTTGTTTAAATGGAGTTAAGAAATTTTGTTTTAAGGAATTGAACCACATTTTTTTCTTGTTTACTTTGTAATTAGATCTACCTCAATATCAAGTAGAGGTCAAAGTTGTTGAAAAGGCCAAGAAAAAGGCTGAAGCAGAAGCCTAAGTAGCACTCAAAAGGGAAATTGAACAACAGAGAAAAGCTCAATGGCAAGCATTTCTAGAAGTAAACTTGTGCACTTCATTATTTATTGATTAGTGCCTTTTGTAGTGGAAGCAAAAAGCCTAATGCAATTAAAATCATGATAATTTCATATGGAAAAGATGGTGGTTATCAATGAGAATAGTCAATGTATGGAAGATCTAGAAATGCTCAGAGCCAACAATGATGAACATTTTCGTAGTTTCACAAAGGAAACCAACCTCAATCATTCTCAAAACAGGTTGAGCAACTTTAAACCGCATGGGAATCCCTTGGAATGGCTAGGGTTACAATGAAGGCAGACAAGGAAGAGGATGATAATGCCACCCCAAAGTGTTGTAGAGCCCATAAGCACAAAGGATGTCGAGGAAGGAGAAATTGATTGATGAGGTTTTTCTCACTCTTTTTTTCAATTAAGGTGTTTATTGTGGGGGACACTAATGGACTATATAATGACTATACAACGTTCTATGAATGATTAAAGATTAAAATTTCTTAAGAAACACTGGAATGAGTTGCTCAAGGGATTGGATTTTATTTCTTAGCAACTTAAGTGAACTTGGAATGGGTGTTGGCATGAGGTGTTAATATACTACCACCCTGGATTGACTTGGCCTGCTGCTGGGAGTTTAAAGAGAAATAGGTGTCTTATCCCCCTTTTTTTCTATATATATATATATATATTTTTTTTTTGGATGTTTGTGTAAAGAGGAAATTCATGTTGGTATTAACAAGTGCATCAGCAAATTAGGGGTTCTGCCAAGGGTTTCTTTTTTATTGGTTTTTGCCAAGTTTTGTAATTTTGTTGTCTTTTTCTCCTTTTCAAGTTTTAAGGTTTTACAAATTGTAAAATACCCAAAGCTAAGATTTGAAGACACAGGAACCATTTTACTTCCAATTTGAGCTTAAATAGAAACTCAATTTTCCTTTTGTTACAATACTCAAATTCCTTAGTTCCTATAACATGGTCCCACTAATAAAGCATATATAAATATATTGATTTTAGAATCCCTTAATAGCTTGCGACTTAAATCCTAACAACAACATCAAATAAAAATGAAATGCTAAACAATTTAAGAAAAGAAAGACAATTCTAATCTAGCTGACTTTATAAGACTCCTTCAACCTATCCTTGTTACTGCTACCCATATTATATTGCTTCAAAAATGCCATAAATAGGTCTGAGCACATATCATTGGCAATCATCCTTAAGCACTTCCAAGACCACCCTTATTGTCTACATCTAATGTGCTTCACTTATAAATTCCAACTCATTCATGTCCGCCTCACCCTTTTAGAAGTCAACCTCTAGGAGGCATGTCTTACAACCAATGACCCTATACGTAAGGACTTCAATGGCTTTGCAATCTCCTCTTTGATCTCAAACTGCTTTTGATACCATTTGTCTTCAATAAGACTTAATTTCTTCATTTCTTCAAAAAGGCATGATAAATGGTGGTAGTGATGTTGGGATATGCATTTGTATTGATATGGAGGGAGCAAGAGGTAACTTTCAAGATTCAATTACCTATATATGGGCTAAATAATCCATTAAATGATGGATATAGAAATTTTTGTTAATAGCAAAAAAGGGATATTCACAAGCACATGTTTGGTAGAGCTTAAAAACCAAAGAATGTTTGGGGAAAGCACCATTGTTTTGCTTTTAAGATCCACTTAATAAGCTCACCAGTGTCTAGTTGCTTCAAAACGAAGTACTATATAGTCTCTTTTAAGCACTCTAAGGTCAATTACAAAAGAAAAAGCAATATTCATAAGATAACTAAAAAACAATGTTCAAATGAATTGGTTGAATTGATAAAATTTTGTCACAAGGATTGGATGAATTGATAAGATTACATCATGTCAACTTTGTTATTAAGTTCAATCCCATTGCTAACAGTTCCTTGTAGATAATTGATTTGTAAATCCTTACTAAAACTATTGACATGCCCCATGATGAGATGAATTTACATAGATATTAATATGAAATTTTTGTCTTGATATTATTGATATTTGAATGAGTTTTATGAGATTTTACTTGATTTTACATAAGTTTCATTCTTTATGTAGGAAAGGACTTAATTCATAGAAATTATAATTCTTAAGAGCAAATTGTAGAGATCAAAAAACTAAGGATTAAGTTGTATGGAGTTCAAAAGTTATGGACCAAAACTATCATTTTATCATTAACAAAAATTGCTTAGAAGACCAAAAACCCAACACAATAATTTTATTCTACGCTTAACAAAAGGTGTCGCCACCTAGTTGAAGGGGTTGACCCCTTATGTGATTTTCAAAAAATTCATGCCTAACTTATTATTTTGATAGAAGTCCCACTTCTATTCCAATTAGGTTTTTTAATATCATATAAATATTCATCCAGGTTCAGAATTA
>BPVZ01000039.1:2097104-2115931 GCA_020521535.1 Rubroshorea leprosula
TCACTAGAAGTTAGAGAAACACTTTCAACAGAATCATCTGTATCCATCATTATCACCTCCTCATTCAATGAAACATTTTCAGAACTCCTTAAGAGATTTGCACTGATATGATTTGATTCTATAGTCATCATCTCCGCACATGGTGAGCTTGGACTCGTAGGAGATTCTGAAACAGTAACAGAAGAACAATCACCATCTACATCTCTTGCAGCCTCAGGAAGTGAATGTAGATGACGTTGGGAACCTACTCTAAGCTTCATAAGTGTAGCCTCTGCAACAAAGAAATGACAGTTAATGAAACAAGGCAGGAAGTTTAGCAGCTATGGAAATGTGAAATGAAAAGGTTTGTTCTTCAGCATGTTTCTGAAACCATTCATACTCTTACTATTGATGTACAAGCTAACTAGAATAATTGAGTTAGGATGAGCATATAGAATCAACATTTGAATTCTAACAAGGCAATGAAACAAGTGTAGCCTCTGCAACAAAGAAATGAAAGTTACTGAAACAAAGCAAGAAGATTAGCA
Organism: Rubroshorea leprosula; assembly: GCA_020521535.1. Classification (NCBI taxonomy): domain Eukaryota; kingdom Viridiplantae; phylum Streptophyta; class Magnoliopsida; order Malvales; family Dipterocarpaceae; genus Rubroshorea; species Rubroshorea leprosula. The sequence continues at coordinate 2,097,632 of BPVZ01000039.1, forward strand.
GCTATGGAAGTGTGAAATGAAAAGGTTTGTGTTCTTCAGCATGTTTCTGAAACCACTCATACTCTTACTATTGATGTACAAGCTAACTAAAATAATTGAGTTAGGATGAGCATATAGAATCAACATTTGAATTCTAACATCAAAGCCACTGGATTCCTGTCAAAACTACTATAACATTGAACCTAATGCTTGTCATTGTCGTTTGCAAAGGGTTAAGGACTGGGCAACAATATCTCATCATATAATTACAGCCTGCAGTCTCATGCACCAGAAATATGGTAACCTTAATGTTATAGAACAATGGACAATTTGAATTGGGAATGGGGTACTTATATAGGAAACAGAAACCACTTACGTTTCATGATTGTTTATGGGAACAATAAAAGCTTATTTGAGTTAAAAAGAACAATCACGCACATGAATTAGTAAGAAATAGTTTGTGGAAAACTTAATGCCATCAAACATCTCATCAATGTAATGTTTAGAGAGAAAATCTATCCAGGTGTTGCAGACAAGACTTTAGAATGTGGTCAAAAACTGGAAGACAAATTAATAAGGGCCATATGGCTATTCAGGTCTTGAATTTTTTTCTCCATATCATTGGGCGCTAGCTTTGTGCCTTAGCAAAGACATGTTCCAGGAATCCAGAATATGTGAGTTTGAGGGAGTAGAGTAAATTTCAGGAGGAGAAAAAACCATTAGTGGAAGCAGTTCAATACAGCAGAAAGGATTTTTGCAGACTAAGGCATAGAATTCAACCATCTATTGTCCTGATGAATATTTCAAGAAAAAGCAAGAAACTTTAAGGACTAGAGTAAATATTCAATCAAACTCTAATTAAAAGCCGAGAGTAAACTAGGGTTTTGGATTTCCTTGGGATAAGAATCACCAAGTTTGTTCCAAAACCCAACAACACCAATTTAAATTCATCCCTGTTACCCATCAAAGTCAAGTATCAGTGTCAGGCTCTTGATTAGGTAGATGTTTTCTGCGATTTCTTGATTCCTATTTACCAAGATTGCTGAAACTCAAGTTATTTTGAACAAGAAGACAACAGAACGAAGAGGAACTGAAGAAATGGAAATGAATGGCGACGAGCATATTGCAATGACTCTACGATTTGAGTTTATGAACTTCAAAGTGCAAAATGATGCAGAGAAGAAGGGATTGAGAGAACAATGGTACCGTATACAGAAAGAGGATCGTCTTTGATGATCTTGGGAGGTGGCCGTTCCAAGCTTTCCGGCGATGACGAGGGTGCTCTTACTCTCCCAAACATGATCGATCTGCCCTCAATTTCTCTGTTTCTTCGAGATTGGAGAGGGAATTCTCATGGAAAAGAAAAAGAATGGGGGATTAAGCGCCAAGACTTAGTCTGAAATGTAGAAGGAGCGGGAAGGGAATCGTTTTCGGAATTTCTTTTGGCGATGTGGGGCCACCTAATGGAAAAGAAGATAAGCGTTAATGTTTAATTGTTAAACTTTTAATTTAGAATATTTTTAATTCTTAAATTATTTTTTGAATTTTTTATATTTCTAAATTATGAAAAATACATTTTTATTTAAACCTTATATTAGTTTAGTCTGTTAAATTTATTTATATAATTTTTTAATTATTAAAGTTATAATATAAATACACAGTTTTAACTCCTAAATTTATAAAATTAAGCCTAAAAGTGTATATATATAAATAGATTTATAAGATTAATTAATAGAAATACTAAAAAAAAAGTAAAGTTTTCATAATTTAAAATAAAAAAATACAAAAATAATTTAAGAACTAAACATCTTTAAAATTAAAAAATTAAAGACTAAAATTGACATTTAATCAAACTATAACGTTTTTCTTCCTTTCTTTTTAAATCTCATCACTGCTGTTGTCCTTAATTTATAATATAAATGAAAAGTACTAAATAAATAGTCTTAACTCTTCGTAATGATATATTCTTATGTTTTATTTTTTTGAACAGATTTTTACAAGGGGTTGGGTTTGAACCCTAGCTTGGGGAGGGGAGAATGCATCATGAGTGGCTATTACCACTTGGTCCGAAGGGCTCGGTGCGATATATTCTTATGTTTAATTACATCCTTTTGTAAAGATGTATATTTAAAAAGACATTAGTTTATAAATAAAGTCAGAAGTTAATGCATATCAATTTCGATTCTAAAAAATTAAAATCTTAATTTATATTTAAAAATTAAAATTTCAATTCAAAATTTAGAAATTTAATTAATTTTTAAATCTAAATATCAATATTTAATAAGATAAATTTTTAAATTTTAAATTAAATTTTAATTAAATAAAATGACGTAATTTAAAGTTAAAACTTTAATTTTCTTAAGAGTTAAACTAATATACATTTTTCCCTAAAGTTATGTCATTTTTTTCGTTTGTATTTAAGCTTTATACATGCAAATTTATCTAATTTCCCACTACTTTATTCAATCAAATTACCCTTTTTTGTAGTTTATTTAAAATAAACTCCATGTAAATTAGAGATAATTCTATTTTTCTTGATGAACGCTCGGTGATTCATCACTATAAAATGTTGTTAAATATTAGGTTTCGTTGTATCGTCTTCATGAGTTTTCCGTCACTAACCATTTACATTCTAATTATCTAATTGAAGCAGCATGCCCTAAAACCATCTCACTCATGGTTCACCTTATTATATGTCAACTTAAAAAAAAAAAAAAAAAAAAAAAGAGGAAACCACAACTAACCTCACTTCTTTTCACTTTTTATCCCACCCTGTTGTCCAATGACCATCCTCTCTTCGCCGTTGTGTTGTTGGCTCGTTGCCACCTGTGTATGTGCCGGTAATTAGATGGTTGATCTAATTAGAGAATTATGAAGTTGGACGACTGTGATTTACTAATTTATTTATTTTCTAACCTTTTCATCTACCTTTCACTCTAGTCCCTTTAGGTGAGATTCAATTCCGAATCCTTAATATAATCATCAAAGAACTTCAGCAAAGTTAATGCTCTCTTTCTTTCAAATTATTTGCCACCATATAATTAACTTATACGTAATTTTAAATAATATTTTTATACAACATATAAATAACAATTAAAATTTTTCTTTCTAATATTTAGTTCTTTTTTAATAGTTTCATTTGATAAAAAATATTTTTAATTACTATTCATATGAAGATATGGTATATAAAAAGCTTTACCCTAACATATAATTTGAGATGGAGGGAGTATGGATTTACTTGGATTAATAAAAGAATATGGATTAAAGGAAGACAGTAGTACATGGAAGGGCTTCGATTGAAACAAAAAGATACAAAGAACTAAATTGAACCTCTGAACAAGAGCAGGGACTCATTTGATTATTTAACCTAAATAATTCCTGCTACATGCTCAACCAAATTCCACCATATTTTCAAACTTCTAACGGTTTCAGTTCAGATAAGAGAAACTTATCAAAAATTATAGCATATTTCAGTAGAGCCATATAATTGAATTAGCACCTCATCTTAGCATCAGCATTATTCTTGCCTTACCGGCGTGCACTGGCTACATAATATATACCATGTATGTCATAAAGCTATTGCATCCCAAAAAGGAGTAACAAACTATTAGACAGAATTAATTGATGATTTCCATCATCTTTGATGCAAAATACATGTTCTCAACCTACATGGCTGCTGCTACAGCCTTTTGTAATTCTACCTATTGCTTTGTTAATCACTTATCATCCAAGAATTGTTGTATGCCTTTTCTGCTTATGTTGTACCAAGAAAAAACTGGAGAAAATCATGAATGAAGGTGCCAATGGAGTGAACTCTTTACAAATTAATTGAATTTCTACATCAAAGGAAAAAAAAAGGAGGTAGTAGACAGAAAAATTAATCAGTACAAAAACAAATTCACAAAATTGATGAACTGTAACAAATTAATTTATACTAACCTAATCTTCAAGCATATGCATCTCTTCATAGTCTTCTGAAGTGACTGTGCCTGCGAACTTTAGTCTTTCTATCTATACCTGTAATAGGACCATCAACAATGAATAAATTACTCAGGGAAAAGTTCAATAATCTATGTTAATCACACGATTCTGGCAAAGTTTGAATAGGTGTTTAGAGAACAGTCCATTTAGGTAGAGCAATTCAAAAAATGAGTAGGGTAACAACGCAAAAGATATTTCTTTGAGACAATGAGGATGATTTCACTATAATACCAAGGGTGCAAGCAGCTCACCTTTCTTTGAGAAAACTAAAGCTTTAATTTAAAATGACAATTTTTTTTTGAATAACCATATGATTTATAGCCATTCAAACAATTCTGCCTTTTATCTAAATAAAAGTATAATGTCTTGAGAAATAGCCTTTTTGTTTCAACTTAGGGTTCAAAGGGGCCACCTTTTAACCTTCCAGCTAAATATAAAGCTTCTTCTGCAATGGGTCTCCACTGTTCAGCACATGAGAAGTTAATTCCAAGACCAACACTAAGTCCTCTGAGAAGATGTACCGTGCGAAGAACAGAAAACAGTTCCTCTGGAAAAGCCTGCCACAACCAAATCAGAACTAGAGTTTTATATTGATAAGCACACAAGAATATGATCCAGCCTTTCTTATCCTCAATCTTGTGCCACTGCTTGGCCAAAAAATAAATCTTCTGCTATAGAATATGTAAGTACAAACCAGCACAAATAATAACATCGCTAGGTGAAGGGAGGGCTCAGTTTACCCAAACATGTTCAAGAAGCCTTCAGTAATGTAGAATTATGAATATGAAACTATCAATCTTGTTATGTTTGTTCTATGTTTTTGGCATGAAATTCAATATGAAACACTGCTAAGAAACAGGAATTTATTCAACCTTCAAAATAAATGTCGTGTTTCCTGAAATTATATAATTAACTATAGTTTAGGTCTTAGGAACATCAGAATTCTGTATCTGGAATGAAGCAAAATGCTACAGGCCAACAGCTTTAGATAATCCAATATCCCCCAAACCATCTATCATATATAAGAAAAACTATCATTACTACAATAGAATTTTGTAAGCAACAGTTCTTGCTTCAGACAATAAAATGAAACTATGAACAAATAATAAAGATCAATTTAATAATTTTTTAATTTTTTATTTTGCTGTATTTATTAATTTTTAGTCAAAGGGTTGGTTTATTGCTTACCGGTATGGAAATTCTTTGAATCACAGATTCTTCAGAGAAAGGTTGTAGCATTGACACTCCAGGGGGTAGCTTTGTATCAAACATTGTCTGTGCCAACTCAAGCATATCCTGTTGTTCATTAGGAGATTTGCTTACAGTATCAATGCCAAGCTCCCTAGAAAGAGAATAAGACAACACAATCCATCCAAATAAGATATGCTGAAATGTTAATAGTATAAATGTCAAACAGAAGAACGATCAAACTTCTCACTAAATTCATGAGGATCAGCCAACAAATGTAAATCACACCCATGTAGACTTAAAACCAATTTCTGGCCAATTCAGCCCAAGTATCTCTCCTTTGCTTGGAAAACAAATGACTTTTATAGATAGAACATATTGTGAAGTTACTGAAAGCATTTATTTAGTTACCTAAAGCTTTCTGTTGCTCTTACAGGATCATTATCAGCAATGGCAAGAACCAAATTGGCATATCCAAGCCTCAACTGGTGAGGGAGATCCTTCACTTGGCCATAGTCCAACAGGGCAACCTAACTTAAGAAGGAAAGGGATATCAATGAAAGCTAATAGTTGCACAATCAACATGCAAAGTTTGATAATTCTAAATGTTAGGTTTTCACAGTCAATCAATGTGTGGAAACAAAGGATTAATATGTCAATCAAATGCATAAAATGATCAATGCCAACTTCTGTGGAAAACCCAATTGGGGAAAAAACTGGAGAATGAGAGAAATCAACCATAAAGCAAGAGTACATCAAACTTGGGAGACAATCCTTCCAATTTTTATCCCCGAATTCTCACAACTCTCACTCAATCTCAAAAAAGGAATCTCTCAAACTCACACACTCTCCCTTTGTGTTTCCCACATGCTATTGGTGACTCACACTAAGCTTCTATTGTTGTTTCTCCTCTCTCTAATCACTAAGTGTCTCACTTGTTAAGTGTTTTCACACTCCTCAATAGAAGACTCACACTAAACCTCTCAGTATTAGTCTTAGGTTTAGCTAACAACATATATTTAGATGCATTCCTAAGTTTGGGTGTTTTGATGAATGAATGAATGAATGAAGCCCAAATCCCTCATTAAAAGGATGCCACATCATCAATCCACAATCCTCCTTGAGGTGTTGATAGCACCCCAACCTTGTTGATGCTCAACAAATGAAGAAACCTTCAACCCGATACGGTGGCGACACCCCTATACTAGGTGTGCACACTTTTGATACAAAGAGTTATTAGCTTCTCCGCTTCTCATGGTGTCGAGAGTCCTTCTTGGTGTCAACACTCAAGCAATTTCATTTCTTCTCCTCATGACATGGTATCAGCACTTCCCTCATGTGCTGACACCTCAAGCATCCCGCAAGCTTTCAAGACATTTCTCAAAAATAAAACTAATCTATTTCTTACTCATATTATTTCCTATTTCATAAATTGTATTTCTTTCTTATATTCTAGCCAACCACGAGCATGTTATATAATAGCCAAAAAGGAAAGGCAAATTATGAAAAAGCCTACAAAGAAACAAATGGTAGTAGCTCACTTGCCTCTGAACCTTTACAGATCAATATATTTCCTGGATGAGGATCTGCATGGAAGAAGCCACTCTTCAGTATCATCTGTCCATATGCTAGTGTCAAGCTCTTAAGTATGTTCCTGCATTTAGAAAAGCTCTCTCTTGAAGACCTACATCAAGCCAATTACCAAGCAGCAGAGAGATAGGGATAGGAGAAAATTGACAAATATTTCTGATAAATAAACACATGAAAGCCATTTTTATCCTCTTTCCAGGGAGGGTAAACGATCTTAAGACATCATTACCTGCATCCAAAAAACTAGGAAGGGAAAGTAAAGAACTCCAAGGAGCAAAAAAATGACAGTTCTTTTTTTTTTTTTTTTTTTTTTTTTTTTTGGCAGCATAAAATACAAATGACAAGTTCTAGGTCACAAGAAAATGTTAGGACAAGCCAACTTTTGAAGACTTGGGCAAATACAAATACATATGAAAAAGGAAAAACAAAGTAGATAGCACAGAATTAATAGCAATTTATTATTCAAGTAAGAAGGAATAGGACAAATGAACTCCATACTCTCTGGGATGACTAGGTGCTTACTGCTTTGCTGCTGCTGCCATCTTACCAGCAGGATTTATTCCTCTTTTTGCTAGTTCATCGCCAAGATTCAGGATTGGGATCCCATCAATGTATTCCATCACTAAGACCCTTCTGTTTAAATAGATGAACATTCTACTTAGTTGACAGTAGTGATGACAAAGCATCATAAGGTTATTGACAAAAGGAAAACAGCATAAATTAATTAAATTCACCTTGCCAGTTGAAACATTAAATAAACTCAGTCTTACAAAAAAAAAAAAACTAAATAACAATTTTTATCAACATTGAAAATAGCAATAAAGTCTTTGTCTGTAAGTCAAAATACTGCTTGTAGTCCCCTGAAGTTATTTCTGGCCAAAATCCCTTGCCTTGGTTGCAGTTTGAAGTAAAGACAAGGCATTCCATGACCAGGTTGCAAAATGCAGGAAAAAGAAATAAGAGTCCACTGATCATAATAAAATAAGTCAAAGTCCCACATGTAATAGATGCACATATGAAACATTCAAATGATTGAGTTGGGAAGAAACCATAGCTTATTATCATTTTAGCAATAAGGCATTAAGGATTGAGACCATATAGAGTTAGGTAATCAATCCTTCCTTCTTCTTCTTCTTTTTTTTTTTTTTTTTTTTCTTTTCCCTCACAAACTGCATGAACTATAGACCATGGTATCACAAGCTTATCCTAAGCTTTTGAATTGCTGGTTTAACATCTGCAGCTCCATTATTTCAAAGGTCTTTCCTCCTCTCCAATCAAAGCATGAAAATTGATGTTATTCAACAATTCAAAAACAGATCTTTGGGCCCAACCTCAAATGTGGTACCTTCAAATTCATAGGCAACTATTTCCAAATTATTTCTTCTAAAGTTAAAAATATAAATGGGGATAAAAATTTAGGAATAACATGGATTTTAAGCTTGTTTACCATTCAGTTATTGAAGTTTTTTCTTAACTAAAAAAGAAAAAATAAAATAAAAGAACGAAAAACTGCATCCCATTTTACACCGTTCAATCAATCAACTTGATAAGAGACAATACAAGATAAAGAAAACACATACATCTAACTTACCAGATGCATTTTTAGACATATTTGTCAAATATTCTTGGATAAGCCATGATAACCTCTAAAGTTAGAATTATCCAGCAGTTAGTGAGATGAGCGTAAGAGATATAAATAATTTACTCATGCAAGTGCAGAGAGGACAAGAACATGAGGCATCATAATGTACCTCGTAACAAAATCCCGTATCAGTCTTGGAACCAGAACCGGACTCTTTTTGTTATTCTCATACAGAAAATGTCGAATCCTCTCCATGGCATTGGCCTCTCTTGTAAAGTCAAATTCATAACCAATCTTGAATAGCATAGACAGCAATAAGTTAATAAACAGTAATGTCCAGAGTTAATGGAATTTAAAGCCATGTAGAAGGGTACTTTAGATAGGCATGATTCAGTTAGCAGAAGTTACTCCTTAAAATCACTGCTTAGAATATATCTGAGTTTGCAAAATATAAAGCTTTCGAAATGTACCTTCAAGGTTGGAGATGAATTTAACTTTTACATGCATCATGAAAATGTCAAATTTTCATAATGGAACAGGATCTTGATTATGGTATTGTGATCTGATGCAATACTGAAGTATAACCATAAGTTTCCTATCCTATCATTCAAAATGGACACAAGGCATTGACCGCATAATATTTCAAGCTCATACTCATTTATCCAGAATAAGAGGAAAAAATAATTTTTTGAAAATTCTACCAATGAAGAAAAATAAGTTCACTTGGCTACTTTTACAAGAGACAGCTTAAAAAAGAATGTGATGGACATCGACCAGTTGGGACATAATCAAATTTTGATTAATAGAAATGGTTCACTGCAAATCTTAGAAGAGTAGTTGACTGAAAAAAACCGAGACATGACAAAAGTTGAGTGTTGATTAATGCTACACCACTCAGTACTAAGAATGAAAGCCATCATTCTTTACTTCCCTCCTATCTTCCATTATTATCATCCAAAATTGGATGAATGAAAAACCTCTTTGAGAAGACAAACCACCAAACATGAGGAGAAATATTAAGGAATATGGAAAAAGATAATATGCACCTGTTTTTCCATTTCCTTTGTGATGGAATACAGATCAAATTTGATATCTGTCTTTTGCATGTATAAAGCAAAAGCCTGCAAATTATAGATGTCTGTCATCATCAGATCTTGGACTCCAGGATGTTGCACCTACCATAAGCTTAACAGTTAGAATCTCATGGATGCTACAAAGCTTAAATAAATTGTATGCAAAGGGATCTTACCTTGACAACAACATCATTCTTATCACCTTTCAGTCTTGCACGGTGAACCTGATGAAGACACAGCATTTGAACATCTCAGGTACATCCCCACAGCCATCAAAAGTGCTACAGTATTATTTTCAGCGCTATTTTCCAACTGAGTTTTCAGAAGCAGTAACAGATCTAAAAGGTTTCTGAAAGCTAAACAAAGAAATAATTTGCCTACTTGTAACTTGACCATTCATTCCTAAGCCCTTGGTAACACACATTAAGCATGTAGAGATGCTGACAGAGTACCTGGGCTATTGAAGCTGAACCAAGAGGATTCACATCAAACTTTTCAAAGATATCTCCAATGCTTTGACCTAACTCCTTCTCCAGTAGGGCTTGAACTGCATCAAATGGTGTTGCAGGTGCATGATCACATAACCTAACAAGCTTTCTCACCCATGCAGCTGGGGCTAGGTCTGGCTTCCCAATAATTTGAGCAACCTATATAACCAAATTCAAATTGACAAGTAAGAGAATCACATTCTTTAATTAAACTTAAAGACCACAAAAGCAAACACCCATTAAAAATAAGAAGGTAAACACTTTACTAGACACTAGGACAGCGGACTCGGCCCAAAAAAAAAACCAAACAATAAATAAAACAGTAAAGCAATGTTATCACATATTGAAGAAGAAACCTCTAAAGAAAATTATCCATTTGAATTGACATAATTTTACTTCAAACAAGTTAACAAGGAAATGGCTCAAACTACCTTAAGGAAGAACCCACCAAGGTCAGAACACATGGCATAAATCTTCTCAGCAGCAAGTTCATGTTGCCTTTCCCACATTGCCTCCTGCTTTTGCACGTCTTTCACAAAACTAACTCGAAGTTGGAACACCTGGCAATGACCCAATAAAGACCCACAATTAAGTAAACCTACAAAAATTACCAGACAGAGAGAGAATGTAAAGGGAGAGGGTTAGAGAGGGACCTTGTAGCCTGTATAGATATCAACTGTTCGAACCCAGAACTGAAAGGAGCGTTGCCAAGGTTTCAAGTGAGCGGAAAGCTTCTCCTGAATCTCTTTGAAATCCAAAGGAGCCATGGTATTTGATTATTGATGATATTGAAATAACTCGTCTTAGAATAAAATTCTGCTGTGCCTTTCACATTCTGGAATAAATAGTGGGATGCTGAGAAATTAAAGAAGAAAAGAACGTTGAATCCGAGAATCCTTGATGAAAAAGATAACATGCAATTGATGTTGTGGCTGAGAAAGAGAGAAATATGGAAATATGGAGTGCTGTGGAGGCAGCTTTCTCACTTTTTATAGTGTGGCGTTGTCTTTTGTGGAAGTTAGGCGCTAGGCTTGAAAGGTCATGCTTTCCAATTCCCATAGTCAGGGGACCCCTCCAATCTCTCAACTGAAGCAAGGAATATGGTCAATTTTTTACTTTCAGAGTGTTCGGGTAGAGAGGCAAACATTGTTAAGCCTTCATATTCATTTGAGAATGCTTATCAGTTCTTTTAGTTTTTAATTTTTTTTTTATCTTTTTATCATCCTAAAAATATATTATAAATTATTAATTTAAATAAATATTGAATATATTTACTATATACTTTTGTTATGTTAAAAAATTAAAAAATTTATAACTACAATCATAGAGTAGTACCACTAAACCAAGTTTAAGCATATGAAAATATAAATTTCATGATTTTTTATTTAAAAATATGAATTTTTAAAATTTTTAAAGTTTTTAAATAAGTTTCTAAATAAGGGGTAGTTAACTATCATTTTTTTTTAGAAAAAAATAAAAAAGTGATAGTTTTATTTAGAAAGTAAAAAAAGTTAATATTTTAAAATTAAAAAAAAAACAAAATTGGTATTTTAATCTGCATCTTTACTTCAAACATTATATAAAAGTTTAATTAAGAAAATGGTCAAACTATACAAAAAGTTAAAAATTATTGTACAAAAAGTTAAAATATTTTATAATAGAGTTTGTTAAAATTTTGTTGAGTTTTAATTTTATCTTATTTTGTATATTTAGTAAGAAACTGATGTAAAAAAATTAGTAGAAAAGTTAAAAAGTAAGTCTCATACAAGAAAAATTAAAAGAAACTTTGACTTTAAAAAGGTGTGAAAGGAAAAGTAAATTATTAAATAGGAATTGTGTAGAAAAATAAAAATAAAAAATATTTTTTTTACCCTTATTTTATTATAATATTGAAGTGTAGATATACATAAATCACCTATAAAGAGAAAATTTGAGGGAAATGTTTTCCTTCAACAAATCCCACCCTTAATAGTAAGAGTGTTTGTGAGCCAGTTTCACCGACCTTCAGATTAATTGAAAATGCTATAATTACACGTCATCGATGAGTGTATAAAAAAAGAAAAAAACAAAAAAACAAGTGATAGAGGAAAATCATAACCTCATGGAATAAGAAGATTTAAATATTTTTAATAAATTAATAACAATTTTACAAATAGCTTTAATATCTTAAATGTTTGGAATGTTCCTTTTTTTTTTTATGATGATTATACAATAAAAAGTAATTTTTTTTTATTGTTGATCTCATTCTATCCATATGTCATATAACTCAAATTCAAGATCTTTAACTTTCAATAAAAGAAAATTACCAATGATTTATTTAGATTATTGGTAATGTTCTATTTTTTAAATTATAATACTATAAAGTTTACAATGATAATGTGATATTAAATGATATCACTCATTCATCAAATAAAACTATTAATCATATAATAATATATTATCTTAAGAATAATAAAGAGGGTAATATACAATCTACACCTTTCTCTCTCTCTATTTGATTTTTTTTTTTTTTTGAATAGTTTACAATTTTGCGGAATTGAGGGAAGGGATTTTTTCTAAACGTCAATGAGAGTCGAAACCTCAACCAAATAACTCCAACGCTTTAAGGTTTGAGGATAAACCACTAGCATCCAAAGCCCGGATTCTTCTCTATTTAATATGATTTTGTGAGAGAATGGTAATTTTTTGTGAAAGGGTTGTAATTTTGCTTTAATTTGGAGAGCATTTTAGTTGGCATAACTTTCAAGAGTTATAATTTCTTTAAGTCAAGGCATTTAGTTAGTAGATTCTATAATTATCATTTTATACTCTCTCTCCACCAATGCTCTCCCACAAAGCCACTGTTCACCATCTCCGTTCCATCTTCAACCATTAACTTCATCATGCCAAGCTCAGATTTGTCATTTTTTTTTTGTTTGTTTTATTTTTATCTTTAAATTTTGGAAAATGATTACCCAGAGCCAATTGTGATCATATACATTATTTTTGAAATTAGATTTTATGTAAATGTATTCACATTTGTGTTAGTTTTGGCAGTCTCATAATACCATCAATTTTCTCTTGGTTGTCAACAAAAACATGACTTTAACTATGGGATTTAGAATTCTACGTTGCTTCCCTTTTATGTTGTGCCAGACTACAAGGTTTCGTTTTCTCTCTTTTTGGCTTCTAATTCTGTTACAAGCCTGAAGAAAGTAGATAAGACAACTAATAAATTATTTGATGATATTATAATTATTTATTGTAGTTTATTAGAGGCAAAAAATTGTTTTCATATTTTGTTATCAAAAAATTATTTTCAAGTCATAACTATACCAAACTACAAACATAAACTTTTGAACGAAAGCCCTCCTAATCCAAGAGTTTATATTATGCAATCATATATAGTTCAAACCCCAAACCAATATATTCTTTTATTATTTGTTTTTAACAATAAATTTTTAGTTATATTAAAAAAAAAAAACCAAAAATACATCCCAATAACCCGCAAAGTACGTTGAAAAATGCTAGTAATTGTAAATTTACAATAATATGTCACAATGTAATAATTATATCATTGTTTGGAGATTATCACTCCAGTATCTAATTCATTGTTGAGATTAGGTAATTTGTAATAAATTACCTCCTTATTGACATTTTAATACATCAAACATTAATTAATAAGATCAGGAATAAATTTTTTTTACTATCATAAAAGAAAGCAATAAGTAAAAAAAGAGAAGTATGAATTAGAGAGACGTAGAGAGGTATGTAAGAGAAGTAATTTTTTTTTTCTTTTCTCTTCTGCATTTTTCATCAATTGTACAAGATTACAAGCCCTATATGTAAGCTAAGTGAGTGGTAGGAGTTATAAAGACTAAAGACTTATTAGATGAGAGGGTACAGGGTCCACAAAGTGAGCAGTTACAAAGGTTAATCACTCAATAAGTGAGGGATTACGACATAAGCTGAAAATGGGAGGTGAGGAAGATAGGAAAAGAAAAAGAAAAAGAAAAAGAAAAAGAAAAAGAAACGTCCACTGAGAAATAAATTTTATTCTCACAATATTCCTTCTCAGATATTTTACCCTTTATTACAAACTTTATTAAATTACCTCATGAAAACCTTGCTAGAAAAACTCATAACGAAAATATAAATATATAATGCGTATAACTCTACTCTTAACAAAATAAAGACAATTAATTAGGCAACGTAGGTCAGTTTTTTGAACTAACTACTCAAAAGTTTTAGTAACCAATGATTTTTTAAATAAAATATGTTCGATTTTTACTTTAATAGATTTCATGATCAGTTATATATATTATTCAATGAAACATATTTATGCTAATACGATATTACATCTTATTTTATAATATTTCATTGTCAAAGTAAAACTTGAACATCACTAATGATATTGTCCACTTTAATTTGTTTAAAATGGGTCTTACGGCTTTAAAAGATCTCACTAAGGTGGCGGTAAGTTTGTACTTATAAACCCAAGATCCATTAGATACCTGGTTGATGTGAGAATCACCTAATGACTCTAAGCGTTGACATCCCCATCTGATGGGTTGTCACACATTCACCCCAACGTGCCATAACATTTTATCCTTCCTATGACATTGCATTCTTTCTTTCTTTCTTTCTTTCTTTTTGGCAACCTTGAATCACATCTTTATGAGACGTGCAAATATGGTATTTCGGACAAAACGTTAAGACCTTTGGGAAATTTGGTTGACGACAGACATGGTGAACTGGATTTTATTGGACAATCAAGGATCTATACATTGTTAGATGCAGCGCATGATGGGTGAAGTATGACTGACCACAAATGTCATGGTCTAGGTAGACAGAGCGTCCTTTTCTTACTTATACCTTTCAACACCCTCCCACTTGCACCCTCACACACAACCATGCAAATTGCACGCACAAGGTACCATGTCCACATTTGATAATTTTCTATTTTTCTTACAATTAATAAATTATTTTAATTAAAGTTTTAGATGCTGAATAGATTATTTTTAAAAGTTTCTAAGTATTACTTGTGTTGGTCTAATTCTTTATATAGTCACTTTTGCCTATACCTATTACATTACATTTCAAAAGGAGGAAAAATGATGTTCTTTGACACTTAAATCTTTTGGTAGCAGAAGAAAGCTGCCATGCAGGTTAAATCTTATTTTATTTTATTTTATTTCTTTTTATCTTTAGTTTAAAATCAATTTATTTTTTTTATCTTTTTTTTTCTCTCTTCTTTTTTATTTATTTATTTATTTTATGATCAATGATCTTGTATTGATAATTGAGGTAAAACAATTACATAACATCTCTACTTCCAAAGAGGCACTCTAACAATCTATAATTCTTATGATCTGCTACAACATATAAATTTCTTAGAAAACAAAATAATTTAAAAATAGATACAACTAAAAAAAGACACTTAAAACAAATATGTATCAAAACTAAATTAGTTTCTTGCCCTTCAAACATTAGTTACATTGTCATGGCACACACCTGACACTAATAGTAGGTTTGTTATGGCAAGCATCACCTATATTGAGAACATAAAAAAAAGATGTCCACCCATCAAACACCACCATAATAAACAAACCACACTATACCAATAACAAGCTTCGCATCCAAAACCAAACGACACCTTACCCACCCTTCCACCATAGAGTTACAGTCTGGCCAAGGATAGCCACACCTCTAGCAATCAGATAACAACAATCAAAGCCATTGAAAGCAACCTTGACTGCAGACAATCGCACAGTAACCCTCGCCCACCATCACAAACTTCTTACGGACAGCTAACTCATCCAACTCGAAGAACCCTTCACTTTAATCGGAGAAATCTCCAGAAGGACAAGAACAACTAATAAAACTCCCATAGATAATGCTATAGAGGTTTAACCCACACGATTTTTACCGGAGAAGACAACACCCCTATCTAAAATCACTGTCCATAATGCTAGAGAAAACCCAAACAAAGTGGCGATAGTAGGGAGCGATCTTTATCTCTAATAGATCAATCTTTATTTTCCCTTTTTATCGAAAGAAAAAGTAAAACATACAAATTAATATCTAATTTTTAATTTACAAAAATTTTAAATGCTGTCAAAATTTGTTTTAAAATCATAAAAAAAAATTTAAAATTTAGATAAAAAGAAAATACTTTTAAGCAAAAAATAAATAAAAACTAAAGAAAACAAAAACAAAAAGAAAGAACTTAATTTTTCTTAACACATTTGGTAATGAATTACATAATAAAGATAATTTCTTTTTTTCTTAAATCTTTACTTACTCAATTCAAGATTTAAATTTAAAATTTTAAATCATTAACCAGTTAAGTTACTCTTTACGGGCCAAGGATGAACTTAATTGCAAGTTTACAAAATATTGTGTTTTATTTCAGGGACCAACGTGAGAAATAGATGAAGTTTTGGGATCCAACTGCTTACCAACTTTAAAAGTGAAGGGATGAAAAATCAATATAAACGACGTCGTTTCGCAGATGGAGCCCTAACCCTCTTTCCAAATCACCCAATTCTGCATTCTAGGCAATCTTCCGTGAAGGAGCATGTGCGGAAGAGCGATAAACGGGCTGAACGGCTTCCCCAGCAAGCCTAACGTTCACCTGTGCTACCAGGCGGTTTGAGGGCCGGCATTTTGCCCGATACCAGATCCAATTCCGGCGGTTTTGACGGCCGACGTTTTGAAGACGCGAAAGAGCAACAACCGTCTGATGAAATCTGATCAAAGCCAATAATGAAACGTTTCTTCAAACCTATAGAGAAGGAAGGCTCAGCGAAGAAACCTTGTCTTTCACCTTCCGACAAACCCAACGACAACGACAAGAAGGAGCCATTGAAGTTCTTAACATGGAACGCTAATAGTTTGCTTCTTCGAGTCAAGAGTAACTGGCCCGAATTCTCCGACTTTGTGTCAAAGATTGATCCTGATGTCATTGCCATACAGGTGACTTTCCTCCTTTCTTTTTGTTTCAGGGTTTGCATTGTCTTCTGTATTCATACTCATGAATACTTTTGATCAGATTTCTTTATCTTGCTTATAAACCTCTCCTGAGCTTGCGATTTTGGTGAATGTATGTTTCTGTTAGGCAAAATACTATATAATACATTGTGAATGTTAGGAAGTACGGATGCCTGCTGCTGGTTCCAAGGGTGCTCCTAAAAACCCGGGAGAGTTGAAAGATGATACCAGTACTTCCAGAGAGGAAAAGCAGGTAACTTGTTACTTGATATGAAAACAGTAGACTTATATGCATAATGGGTCTTCCAGTTTTGTAGAAGCTGTAGTCGTTTTTGTGGAGAATTGTTTCACCTAATGTATATATGCTTTCATATCCCCATAGCTTTACCACCTGTATTTTTTATACCACATACATAAAACTGTAGCTGCTTATTCTATTTTTAATCAAATGTGCTTCTACAAAACCTGATCAGGGGAAATTGAACATACAAGTGACCCTATCCAATTTTGAGGAACAAACACTTCTTATATGGTTGGATAAACCAATACTCAAACTAAGGACTTAATTATTCTAAGTGTTTGAAAACCCATAAGACAGTCCAGGAAAGTTCTAAACTGCTGACCATCCTCGACAAAAATTACTAATATTCTTAAAGAATTCTAACCATGGCCAATCACTCCCTACAAATTTGGATCAGATATGGCAACCCAGAAACCACTGCCTCTCTCTGAGAACTAGTACCGCTACTTGCTTCTACACCACAACCACCACTATTCTCTGAAGCCATGCCCAATCCCCTGACCTACCACCCCCAAAATCCACCAGAGATATCATCCACTGGGGCTCCACACATTGACCTTCTTTTGCCATGGATGTGAGCAAAACAGAATTGGACTGTCATTCCATCGCTGAATTCAAAACAAACGGATCAGTGCTTGTTCATCACACCCCTTTGTCTGAGCCACCAGAGCCCCTACCTCTGCTGTCAGAACCAAATGAAAGACCAAAAACAAAGCTACCTTGCCAACCCCACCGACCACCATAGTTACTGCCGGAGATGAAGACAGTCATTGTTGGCATAGGTGGATGATAGAAGGGGACTTTAAAGGGCCCAAGTCCCCTAAACTTTTGTGAAAAGATTGTTTAAGGGATTCTTAATATATATATATATATAAAAGTTAGTTTGGTCTATTACATTTTATTTGTATCATTTTCATCTTTTAGTTCTTTATTTTAATTTATACCATTTTAGTCCTGTTCTAGATTCCTTGAATTGATGGCGTTTATACTATGACATCTACTATTACCATTAGTTTATGGTTAAAGAGAAATAGATGTTATTTAAAATTTTTCATTTTAAGAATTTCCCATATATTATCTTCTCAATTGATGCACAAACCTACTGTCTCTTTATCAAGGTTTATTTTGTACACCCCCCCCCCCCCC
>BPVZ01000039.1:2116031-2150433 GCA_020521535.1 Rubroshorea leprosula
AATAAAAAAAAAAGGTCTCCACCACTGTTTGGTAGGACAAAAACAAACCCTAGCAGAGAGAGTGAAGCACAAGTTGATTATATTGATTATTTTTGGAGAAATAAAATCTTTCTTTTACATAGAAGGGTAATGCATGACCTATTACCACATTCCCCTAAACCTTCCAAAGTGGCACCTATTCGTTTTTGATGTGATATGTTGAAGAACATGACCAATACTTATGTATATATGTTGAAGAACAATAATATATTAAATGTGATGCGTCTATTGTCTCATCCATGCAGTATACACTTATAATTTTCCCAAACCATGCAGATATTGATGCGTGCCCTCTCTAGTCCGCCTTTTGGAAATTATCGAGTTTGGTGGTCATTGGCCGATTCAAAGTATGCTGGGACTGCCTTGTTAGTGAAAAAGTGTTGTCAACCACAAAAAGTATCTTTCTCTCTGGAGGGAACAGGTATTTGGTCTATTATCATAACATCAGAGCTCCATATCTGAATGATGTTGAACCTGTGATTGGTCTGAAATGCCCAAACCAACTACTAGACTACTTGTAACTGAAGCTTTTGAGCTAGAAATTGCTAGGCAAGTGGGTTGTGACAATAATTGTTCACTTCTCTCTTTGTGGTAAGAAAAGAATCTCCTATCAGTTTGCAACTTAAAACAATGTAACCTTTTCCCTGCTAGGAAATTGCAATGTGAAACTGATTATTTCCTTTAGTCATTCTTTGATAGAAATACTCTTAAGCTATTATAATCTGTAGCTTTTTTATCCTGTTTGACCATGTACATTTCTTTAAAATGGAAAAGAACTTGAAAATGTAGTTGTATGCTTTAGACAATCAAATAAAATGCTTTCAATGATTTATCTCTTCCTTCATGAAACAGAATGTGTTTTAAGCACAATTGTTTTTAAATTGTGGCAGTGGCTAGTTCCACTTGTGAAAAAGAAATGTTATAACTGTATTCATATTTATTTTCGTATGACATACTATTTTTCTTTTCTAATTTATTAATGGGGTGGTTATTAATTAGTGTCTCTTGTATGTTTTATTAGCTTCAAAGCATGAACAGGATGGGAGGGTCATTTTAGCTGAATTTGAGACTTTTCGTTTGTTGAATACATATGCACCGAACAATGGTTGGAAAGAAGAGGAAAATTCATTTCTAAGGAGAAGAAAATGGGACAAAAAGCTTCTAGAGTTTGTTGTTCAACATTCAGATAAGCCTCTTATATGGTGTGGTGATCTGAATGTGAGGTGAGTTCCTTGGGTTCATTAGTTATCATGTGTGTTTTGCATCTTATTCTGAAAACATGCAGCATGTCTTAGAGCTGTTTTTCATTTGCAGCCATGAGGATATTGATGTCAGTCATCCAGATTTTTTCAGTGCAGCAAAGCTCAATGGTTATATTCCTCCAAATAAAGAGGTCATTAGATCGTTTTCTTTTTCTTGAGCCAAGAGGTTTCTGCATTTTATACTAAAGCATTATATGGCATCTTTTGGTTTCTTTAAACTTGATGGTAACACATTTTCATGAATGTGTTTCAACTTTCAACTCAAAGGTTGTGATAAATATTGAAATAAGAAGACAGACTGCAAAAAAATTGTGTTGAATTGTTGCATTGAAAACTTCATGAGTATATGACGTTGCAAATTGCACCTTAGATGGTCCATAAACAACCTTTGCATCTTGTTCAAGAACAGAACAGATGGTCGGAGTGATTTAAAATGCTGTTTGAAAGACCACCTCATTTTTCATTCAACACCTTGTCTCTTGTACACTGCTCATGACATGAAGGTTTTATTGTTTAACCCCTCAATATTTCCTTAAAACTCCAAACACGCTCTAAATTATGTGGTGTACCTTGTCCTACTTAAAGAATTACTAAGAAGATGGTTTAAATATTGCAGGATTGTGGGCAGCCTGGATTTACAGTTGCTGAGAGGAAGCGTTTTGGGTCAATATTGAAGGAGTAGGTGATTCCATTTGAAAACTTCATTTTTATTGTTTTACTTTCAATTGGCCAACAATATTTCATGACCATAGTTTTTGAGAACAAGGCCATGTTAGTTTGAGACATTTGGAACTTAGAATGGGAAACTAGTTCTAGCCTCATCCTACTTGCCTTCCTGGCTTTTTTATTGGGAACTATTCCTTTCACTATGTGATGCTGATTTCTGTCTTATCCATAGTAGAATGCTCTATTGGTCACAGTAATCTATATTCCTTTTAATGTAAATCTTACCTTAATACAAGGGTTGGACTTTAAAGAGTTTTATGGATTGTGCTTAGGGGAAGGCTCATAGATGCTTACAGATACCTACACAAGGAGAAAGACATGGAGGGCGGATTTTCATGGTCTGGACACCCCATTGGAAAGTAAGTAAGAAATTTGCAGTTAACTACCATCTTGGGTGATTACCATTTCTATTAGCATTGTTATTATTATTATTATTATTTACTGTTGCCTTTATCATTGTTGTTATTATTATTATTTTTTTCTTTTTTCTATTAATAAGGTTTTGTATGATAAAGAGTTATAAAACTTACCGTTCAAGTGTATGACATTTGTAGTGGTATAATTGACTATTTTAAGGTTGGGGTCTCATGGGTGGATTTATTGCAGGTATCGAGGCAAAAGAATGAGAATAGACTATTTCATTGTTTCAGAAAAGCTCAAAGATCGGGTTGTTGCATGTGAGATGCATGGGCAAGGGATTGAGTTACAAGGTAAAACAATTTTGTTTTTCCTGTTTTTTGGAAATATTATCATGCCATAAAAATGTTGAATTGAATGGGTATGTAGATGTCTGGCCAAAAAAAAATAATAATAATAATAGTGGGTATGTTGATATGTATCATTTTGGTTGCTTTAACCCTTGGAAAGGCTGGTTTACCATTAATTTGGTCTATTTGCCTTTTATATTCCACAAAGACTATTCAAGCTTTTGTTTGAAATGAGCAGTCATAGAAGTGATTTAGTGGTGAGCCTCTTATACATCTTGTAGACAAGAACTTCAACTGGATTTTCGCTGCTAAATCAAGTAGTACGTTAATGTGCTTGACAAGCACATAAATGTTTTTTTGAATATGTTATGGAAAACAAACCTATAATTTCCTGGTATTGTCAGCGTCTTGTTCCTATTTCTACTTGTGCCATATGGAATGTCTAAAACTGATTTCGGTGAATTGGTTGCAGGATTTTATGGGAGCGATCACTGTCCAGTTTCCCTTGAGCTTTCACAGGCCAGCAGCACGGTAGCACAGATCGAAGTTGTTAATCATATGTGATGTACTTTTTTTTTCTTAACAGGATCTTGCCATGCGTTGTTTACTTACCACAAATCTTTTGTACTGACCCGAAGCAATTTATTTCCTCAAGTCTGCAAACTCGTTTTAGTCTCCTCTCTCTTTCTCCCTTTTACATATATGTATAAATCTGGAAAGTTGGGGAAAGGGTGACTTGTAATTACAAGTCGCATGCCTGAGTAAACTTACAACTTGGGGTCTGAAGGTTATATGCTTGCAGCCCAGTAGGTCAATGATAACGGTGCTTAGTCAAATTATAAAAAGAAGTTAAAATAAGTAACAGAAATATCTTTTTCATTTTAAGCATCTAAATACCTGTTTAGTCCCTAAATTGCAAATTTTCCTGATGTTGACATGTCGCATGATTTAAACGAGTAGCTACAGTTATGTTAAACTTAAATTTGTTGTTATTTATGGGTGTGGTAGATCTTATTGATGGTTGTCACTTAAAAGACCAGATAAGGAATTATGGTAATCATTTCCTAATTATTTGATTTAACTGAGTTGTCTGAGATAATGATTATGATATTGGAGGAAGCTATTGGCCAAATTGAGCTAATGAATGAATTGAAGAGTCTTGAAGCAATCATTGACCAAATTTGTTGCTAACCTATATGGTCAGACCGAGTGCTACAAGCTATTTTTGGACACTTTTCCAAGCTATAAATATGAGGATTTCAACATGGTTGAAGAGACAATCTTTCCTAGACACAACTCAAGACAATCTCAGCAACCATTGCAATTGTTTAAACACTCTCAGACTCAACTTTAGCACAACAAGCTCTCAATTAGCTTGGGGTTGATTTTAATTCATTAATTTATCAATTTGTTTACACCATAAATTGCATTTTTAGTAATGTCACGTCTTAATGGATAAGGTGAGATCAAATCTACTAAAAGGATGCATATCTATAATAATTGATTGGAAGAATAAAGATTATCCTATTTGTTGCAGCTTGAATTTAAAAGAAACAAAAATCCCTAGAATTTAGAAGGAAGTTCAGTTGAGGAGTTATTCGTGATCTGAACAACCAGCAATAAAACAGAGAGACAGTTCACAAGAAGCGTATAAATAGAAGCTTTTTGATTTTTCAACAGACACGACTAGCCTTATACAAAACTCATCAAATTTTTTCTTTCTCTAGTTTCGTAATGATTGCTCACCTTAGCTTTCAGATTTTAGTTTTAGCATAGATCCCAATAGATTTAGGTTGTTTTCAGTATTCAAGTACCCAAATTAGTTTGTGTAATTGCTTCTTTGATTTCCTTTTATGTAATAACCATCAAGTTTACTCTAATTTGCATTTCATTTAGTTCATTTAGGATTTATTAACTTTAAATTCATGGTATTGGTGAAGTCCTTGGGAATATTCAAGGCAGATTAGCAACCAATTTTGTAGGAAGATATCCCTCCCTCCTACAAATCGTTTGAAGGGCACAAAATTCAATCTTAAATCAATGTTTTTCTAGCTATCCTATCGGGGGTTGACAGTGTGAAAAGAGAGGGTCATTGAAAAAATTATTTTTTCTTGTTTTACAGAAAAAGTAAGTAGCACGTCTACATCCAAATTTTGCACGTGCAAAGCCATTTGAGAATTTTTGAGGAAACACAATCAAGCCTATGTAATTAGTCAAGCATCATTTTATTCGTGGAAGACATTGCAGCTTTAAGGTATTGCATGTTCTTCAATTCAAATGCGTATTTGGTATTTTGTGATAAGTATTATTTCATTGAATGATTATTTATATGACTTTCATATTTCTATTTACTATTGTACATATTAATCTCAATCATAATTGCCTAAGCATCATAAAATTAGTTCATTTTAACTAAGTTCAAGTCTAATTGATTATTTAATTTTTAATTTTTCAACAACTTAATTTAATTTGTTACTAATTCGTTAGTGTGATATGTTAATACTTTTAGTTCAATGTCCTCACCTGCAAATTCACTTTATTAGTGTTCTTTTGGCAAGCGACGCTCATTTCCATCTTTTGCAAGGAATTTAATGATTTTAGAAATGAGGGTGTTAAGGTCCTCGAAACTGTCCATAATTGATAACGCTTTGGGATTAGTTTTTAGAAATAACTATAATGGTTAATGAATACGTATTAATTAATATTTAAATTTATATTACATTTGATTTATTTTTTTTATCATATTTTTTTAAAAAAGATGGTTCAATTTACCATTCCCTCTTACTAGACTTAATTTTTTATTTTGAGCATTTAAATTTAATTATTCACTTATCTTTTTAAGATATTATTTAATATACTTATTCTTATTTTATTTTTATTTTTAAAAAATAATTAAAATATACATTGATGACTTTTTTAGGTAGTGATTAATTAATAATGAATATGAAATATCTTTATTTTATTAGATAAAAAAAACCAAATCTATTAAAGTGAAAGGAATAATAAATTTTAATTTTTAATATAGCATTACCATTTTTTTTTATTTTGCTCTTATTAATAATTAAATTCTTAAAAAACCCATCCCAGCTTTCCAACTATCCTTACTGAATAGGAAATTTTAATTAATATTAAATGCATTTTTAGAAATCTTTATAATTTTTTCTACAATCATATTGAGTAAAGGGTGACAAATACAATCTTTCTGCTTAGGGAAAGCAGACCCTCACTTATCTATGACATAGATGATGGCATGATCTAATGGCCAATGATCCAGTGGCAATCATAATATGATGATACAGTGATAATTCCATTGATTTAGAAGTTAGAGGTCATTTGGATTCAAATCAAGTCTTTTTCCTATCGTAAATGTTCATGAACTGTGGTTCGAACCTGAATGGCATATACCATTATGTCCTAGTCCACATAAATTGCCACAGATATTACATGATTTTGCCTTCAGGAATACGACAAATCAAAGGAGAATTAAAAGGTACTCAACAGAATTCCAATGGCAAGACCTAAAAAACGCTATCATTTTCAAGCACAAAAGCCCCACTGAGAGCCTAGTACTCAAATGGGATTCATTCAACAGGCATAAAAAGAGTGTAACAAATATTCCTTAACTGTAAAGTAAAAACTTGAGCACAGTCATGACTGGAACGCATTTAACATGAATACTCCATGCTCAATATTCCTTGTAAGCTGCTGAATGTTGGCAGTACTTCTCAACAGGCCCAGAATCCCTAACAAATTTCATAGGTCAATGACACGTGACAACTTCTGGATTCGGTTTAATAGGAAGTCTCCTTGCTTGATAGTTGCTTGGTAGAGAGCATTCTTGGCATCAGGGCGATTAGTTTCAAGAACACCAGCAACTTTGTCAATCTTGCAATGAAGCTTTCCTGCCGCAATGAAACGAGATAGCTCCCTGGAAAGCATAGAAAAGCAATGTTCATGGATTTTGGGGGCGGATAGTTTATACAAACTGAGATCAAAATAAATATGCCACATAAACATGTGTAGGAAGATTACCAGTTATGGTTGGCCAAAAAAATAGCCAGTAATGACACAAAGAAAAGAGAATAATGAATCAACAGCATTTAATCACTTACAGGTCAATGAACTCCACAGTGACTCCAAAAGCCTTTGCCATTGCTTCAATAGTAACACTCTTGTATGATTCAAGAAACTGAGAATAGACAACAGTTCTGACTTCCCTCATGTAAAACCGAAAGTGTGGATGCAAATAGCGGTCCAACTTTATTTGTTCTGTCAGGCCAGCTGATACATAAAATAAAACAAATTGTGGCTTATTAGAGGGCAAATCAGCAATTAAAAAAATACAGCTATATGTGGCAGTTCTAGTAGAAATTAAACATAAAGATGTGAAGTGTGACTTATCGAAAAAAAGAAAATAATAAAGCTTTGAAAGGACTGAAATTTTTACATAAAGTCATAACATTATTAGATATCTGTACATACCAAATGCTGAGAAGAATGATTTATACTGACAATCATATAGAGAGTTCAAAAACTCTGACAGGCAAGGAATTTTCCCAATAACTGTCAAGATCTCAGGAGCATCGACAACCTAGAGGATTTAGTCAAATAAGTAACTCCAGAGACAAAGGAAAAAAAATATAAATAAAAAAGTACAAATCATAGAACAACCAGATAGGAAAAACCAAAAATACCTTCTGCTTCAGGGAAACTCTATCCAATGATATAATGCTTGTAAGCACAGTGTAAAATATGAAGGTGTCATAAGGAAAGAGTTCATAAGTTGTGAAGGTTGAAATTGAATCCAAAAACAAATTGGCGGCCTTCTTAAAATTTCGAGTGGCCATGCAGTACAGGCCTTCATACACTTTCAAACGATTCTTTCTTTCCCAGTCACCTCCCTCTTCAAACAAGCTGGTATCAAAATCCAGTAGGATAATAGATAAGTTATAACTGATGTTTTGCTGAAGGCAGAACAATGAAATTTAGTAGACAAATTTACTTTTTCACTTACTTCTTTGCTTTATCAATGCTCTTGTAGATAAGATCAAAATCCATGTAGAAAAAGCCAATCTGCAATGTGTAGAACACCAAATCCATCTTTTGCCCAACTGCGACTGTCTTGCTCTCTGTGACCTTTAATTGTTCCAATGCTTTCTCCTAGGTTCATACACGAAACAAGTAAGATGTGAGAGAGATACTGCTGAAATGTAGATAGATGTTAGGCAGGAGTATCAATTGCAGTAAACTATTATCTTTTTTACCTTATCACCTATTTGAATGTAGTAAAGCGATTTAGCTAAATGGGCTTCTCGAACTTCACTTTCACCTAAGTTCTCTTCGGCATCAGCTATCCTAAGGAATGGTAACAAAGCAGAGACGTGTTCAGCGTATTCAGGTGACACCAATTACTCATCCACAGATCACATCACCAGAATCCATTAAGAATAATCTATCTTCCATGAAGAGAAACAGGTGCAGTGCTTCATTAGCATTAAGAAAATGAAATACAAAAAAAAAAAGACCTAGCCTTACCCAAGCCATTAAGAACAGTGCTTCTAGAACTATGTCAAGGCTTTCTTTTTATGTCTTTTATTATCTCTGGCTTTTCTGATTATGTGGAGAATAAAAAGGCAAAACCATCCCTACATTTTCCATCCCTAACTTAATTCAATAAGGATAAAAGGTAGTTCAATTATTAAGCTATAATAAGCTGATCCAGAGAGAAATTTATTGAAAAGAGGTAAACAGACATAATTATGCAAGGCTGAAAATACCATATGCAGTTTAATATCCACAAACCATGAAAAACAAGGTGGAAGCTACAAACTAGACTAGGCCCAAAAAAATAGCTTCTGGGAAAGAGGAATGCTAGCCAAAAAAATTATGGGAAAATTTATAAGAAAAAAGAATATACATCCAAAACCTTCACTTTGGTTCTGAGCAATATCTTCGAAAAAAATTTCGCTTAACTTTTCCAAGCCAGGAATGTCCAGTTCGTTATCCTCAATTGCATTTGTGTGTTCAATCACATCCCTCAATGCTAGAGGGTCAACTCCAAATATGATCATGCCAGTCACAAATATCTGAAAATATACAACTTATGTGCAGGAACTAAAGTATTCTTCCACATAGAAAAGGAGCTGCCTCTAATTTATTGCATCATCAGTTCAAAATCATAATATCTATCAAAACACCCATTCTTAGACCCTATCCCAGTCAAAAAGCCTTAATTTATGGCCAAATCAAGAAATTCATTGTCATGCTGTAAATGTGAGGGTTGTGGAGAGGAAAAGAGGGTATGAAGAGAGAAAGAAAGTGATAGTTCAGGCTACAACCTTGCATCTCACAAATACAAAAAAATACATTAGTGTCCCTTTACTAGTTGCACCGTCAACCCTATATAAACAAGCATGTGAATTATGAAAGTCTAAAAAGGGAAAAGACTGATCCTTTAACCTTAACTGTTCTCTACTTATCATTCATATAAAAGCTTAGACATTAAAGCATCCCTCATGTATGGGCTAATGACTCTCTTGACATCATTACTTTCTAGTTTCATTGAAATTTAAATTTAAAAAAGAAAAAGAAAAAGAAAGAATTTCATTCAAACCCTCGTTATGTTCTAGTCATCCCCTTATTCAGGCCAAAAAAAAAAAAAAAACAAAAACAAAAACAACAACCCATTCTCAAATTTTTACCCTGGGTAGACTATAATCCAAATACCCATACGATTAAACACTTCTCACCTCCAAAGCCAGTCAATCAAGGTCACTTAATCCATTTAACTGCTTGCAGTCAAGAACTTTATGCACATTCAGTAGATGCACTAGGACCAAGTTCAGAATGCTTTCTCATTGAACCGTAAATCAACCCTAATAATTCTGCTTAAAAGCATAGCTAACATGAACATGAATTACTTAGAGCATAAAAACATTTTTGAGACCAAAAACTTTTCCTAAAATTGATCCTGTCCCAAGACTCCCAACTAGCTCCCTTAGCTAAAATGTTATAATTCAAACTTATTCAGAATCAAAACCTCCACAAGAATCTAGAAGCTCTTATCTCATCTTCTCCTGCATTTGTCAGCATCAAACAGGGGATTAAACAACAAGTGAAAGCCCAAAAAAACTCACTTCTCATCGAGCTTCTTAACCTCTTTCTCGTTGTTGGCACGCATTGACTCCAAGACGCTCTGATCCAACTCCGCCACCTTCTGCGCCACTAGGGTTTCTAAAAACGGAGCCATATCTAACTCATCACATCAAAAGAAACAATAAACTGTTAGATTAACATCATGAAACACTGATTAGGTGAAAAATGGCGTGTATTCGGTGCGTTACCATCGGCTTTGACCGATGCGATCACCTCGTCCTTGAGGCGGACCTTCTCGATGTCCGCAACATCAGGATGCTTCAGGAGGAAGACGCTGCGGGCTAGTATGAGTTGCGGTTGCTGAGTTCCTTCTTGTGCTTCCATGGCGGATTTTGAGTTTTGCTTGAGCAAGGAGAAATCCGAGATTGAAGAAACCACAGAACCGAGAAACGGAGGCTTATAGCACCGAATACACACCATTTTTGGATACTCTTTTTTTGCCAAAACGACAGTTTGCCCCTTAACTTTGTAAACTTTGTGTGTTTTTGCCTTTAAGTTTTATTTCAAAGATATATGGGTTGTTTAATATAGGAGTTGAGGGTTAGCAGTTAACGATTAACCATTTTGTAATGTTCGGTAGATTAATTGTTTCACCAATGTTAAATATTTGGTGTTTAGTAAATCCTTCTATTTAGTGGTTTGATAGTAGGTTACTAGTTAAAGTCCAATTTACTAGTGTATTGAAAAAACTCTCTAAAATAACTTTTTATCTCAATTTGTTAATGAATTGAAAATTTTAAATTATTATGAAAAATTTATTTGTTAAATAACTAAGCATAAAATACAAGATTAAGGCCCGAGTTAAGCTCCAATAACCACAAAATCTCAACCTTTATATCAAATAATGAACTATTTAAGTTTTAATAAGGCCATGTTAAGGTCCATCAAGTTGCCATTTCTTCTTAGGTATTTAAAATTTAGAAATTGAATAAATTTAAATCAATAACGGTTAGATTAACATCATAGGACTGAATACTTTTTTTTGTTTTTTTGAGTTTTCTTACGGCATATGTTAAGATTACTTTTTCATTATAAGTTTGTATGGAAAAATATAGAAGTTAACATTAATTTTTTTTTTTTTTTGGAAATTGGCAAGCAATTTCGTTGAAATTGAAGATCATATCAACATTCACACCCAAGCATACCCAGGGAAAAACCCTAACATCAAAACTTTAATCTCATAAAGTTCAAAATTTCTCTACATATCAAAGTATCAGACTTCCTTTTCCCTTGAAAAATTCAATAATTCCTCTTCTACCAAATAAAATAAATAATGGCAGTAGGTGCAGCTCTTACCTTCCTTTTGCTCTCTCTTCTTCCCTTACAAGCTCACTTAATCCATCTCCATTCATGAGTCCAAGCACAAGGGTTTCAGTGAATGCCAAAAGAACCTAGCACCTCACTCCAAATACTTCGTGAAAAGTCACAATCAAAAAAGAGATGCTCATAAGTTTCATTTTTTGTTTCACAAAAACAACATCGAGTATTTATTTCCAAGCTTCTTTGAACCAAAAGGGATTTAGTCTTTAATCTGCCTCTTACCACAAGTTATAGTAGGATGCTATGTCTTGGGAAAATGCAACTTGACCACACTAAACCATGCTAGTCAACTTTCCCTCTACTCCTCATTATATCATAACAACTAGAGATAGAAAACATTCCATTTTTAGCTGGTTTCCACACTGCAGTATCCACTAATTGAGACAAAGTTTGTTGAGAGATGACCTCAGCAATATCAGGATGCCTTTGCACAAGACTATCTAATATACTTCGTTCCTCTCCAATCCACTAATCATAAACCTACAGATCATGCCCCCAAATAAAGATCTGAATTTAAGAGAATATCACTCAATCTTGGGTCACCCATCCACTAGTCATAGAACAAAGAAGTTTGTCTCCCATCTCCCGCTTGTACCCATATAAGCTCTTTCATCACTAGCCTAAGTTTTAGAACCTGCCTCCATATCTAGGCACAATTAGTTGGGATCTCTACTTCCCAAAAATTTTTACCTTTCAATAAAACTTGCTTTGCTTCGTGAACCCAAATATAATCATGATTTTTGCATATGAGCCACACTAGCTTACTTAAGGCAGCTTTATTCCATACGTCTAGTTGCTTGACTCCAAGCCCACCCTCACATCTAGGAGTACACGTATCATCCTATGCTACCAAAGCCATAGCACTTTGATTCCACTTTCCACTCCAAATGAAGTGTCTACATGCTGAGTTAATATTCTTGAGAACCTTTTTTTAGCCGTAAAAGAGCTCCACTTCAATACACCTGTAAATGGAACAACACTGAATTCACAAGTTGAATTCTCCCAGCATAGGATAAAAGCTTTGTAGCCCAAAAGCTGACCCTTTGTTGTACTTTCTCAACCACAAGCTAGCAAGTCACTAGAGACAATTTAGTTGTTACCAAAGGGAGGTCTAAATATTTAACTAGAAGTTGCCCCTCAAAACTCATGTTGTTTTCCTACCCAACAATTTTACTTCAATCAAACTCTTACTACAATTCTATCTTATCTTATTATATTATACTTCTAAAATTTATTGAAATCTTTAATAAATTTTGAATAAGTATCTAATGTCTTGTTAAAATTCCTTTAAAATGTCAAATAAATATTCAATCAATCTTTCAAAATCTTCAATAAATAATTATAAATATAATTTTAATTTTAACTATCAATACCTCAATTTGATTCTACAAATTGATTTGGAAAAAAAAAATTAAATCCAATAATTTCTCTTTCTATGCTTGAACCAAATTGATTTATCAACTTAAATTCCAAATTGATTTAACAATTTTAATTGTATAATAGTTCAAATTCAATATTATTGCATAAAAATTATTAAAATCTTCAATAAATATCAAATAAATACTTCATAAACCTTTTTAAAATTTTTCTAAAACCTTAAATAAATAGTAAATGAACCTTTTAATAAATATTTATTGAGGAAGTTGAAGTTTAATTAAATTAAATTAATACCATTTTCAATTTCTTAGTGAGCACGATATATATAATTCTTCATATAATAATATTTAATAATACTTTAATCATATCAAATTTCCCTATCAAGTATTTTCAAATCCCACTTCAATTACCCTATAATAATTTGACTTCTATATCTACATATTATTAAAGTTCAAAATAACTTACCCAAATTATAACCTTACTTTTAGTTTAACTATATAATATGTTTAGTTTAAATTCACATTATATTATATTCAAAGTGAACTTTGTAAATTTATTCTTATTTACTCATTATTCATGGATTAAGGGAGTAATGATTATTAAAATGTAAATAATTTTATATAAATGTATTTCTTAATAATAATTACTAAAATGAATTTGTCTAACGTATACTTTAAAAGTACAATAAATGTTACCTTTTGCAATTAATTTAAATGAAAAATCACAAGCGTTTTCCTTTATTTTAAAATCATTGCCTCATGGATAGTTTCAATTAGTCAATTGATTAAATTAAAATTAACACTTATATTTTTCATGCAAATTAATTTTAAAAAGTACAATCAATGCACCCTTAACAAGTGGTTTAAAGGCACATGATAAAAACCATATTAAAATATTAAGAATTACGAATACCTACAAATTGCAACATACAATTGATGTGTTTCAACTTGATAATAACTATATCAACTTGAAAAGTCTAAGATAAAAATTATAAAATGAGTTCTAAATGAACCACATAAGTGTAAGTGAGAAGTAAGAACATCTATAAGAAACTTAAAAATAAAGAAAGAGACTTTACAAGAAACTTAAAAATATTTTAACATTTCTTTTGTCAAAGTTTAAACTATGTATTAAAAATTTATGAAAATAGTAAAGTCAGAGCCTTTAAAGTCTCTCAATACATTCATTAAGATAAAGTTAAAATAAGTCTAATTCACACACTACAATAAGGGATGATCATAATCGACAGCAATTGGCTGTCAATTATGTGTATATTCGACAAGCAATCAACTGTCGATTACTCTCAATAGTTTTTGCCAAACATAATCAACAGTCAGGTGATGATTGATTATAAACATAACCGACAAGTACTACTATCGGTTATACATCTTAACTGACTAAAATAATTTCTATCGATTATACCAATTTTCTACCATCATTTTTTTGGCAAATATTCCTGTCGATTATGTTATAACCGACAAAATTCTTGCTATTATCAACAATATTTTTAGTTGAATATATTGCGTTTTCTACTAATGTTTAGAAAATATAATGCTTAGTAGCTACTCTTACTCCTCCAAAGGATATTTGACTTTTTAGTAAATTTACCTCCAAACTAGAGACTCTCAAAAATTCATCAAACTTGTCCATCATCAACATTATTGTCAAAATCGAGAGCTAGCTTGTAAACTCGCACAATTTTATGTTCTTAAGGATGAAAAATGAGTTTAATCATCTATAAAATTGGGATTTCATGAACTTGTGATGGACTCATCATAAACTCCTAAAATCATCTGAAATCAAATGAATGCACGAGTTTACAAAATCTATACTTTTGCATTGGGTCACAATGGATTGGCTTTGAAATCATTGCCCATGCTTCTAGTTGTAGGTGTTATCTTTTCTTTGTTTGATTTAGAAACTCTTATTGATGATCTATTTCCAAAAGGAGCAAAGAAGCATGGAGAAAGGAAGCTTAAATGGAGCAAAAATGGAAGAAATCTATTGCCCAAAAAGGAACAAGGATGAAAGAGTAAGCCGGGTTGAAAGGAAAGCAAAGAAGGATAAAATTTGTTGAAAAAAAAAAGAGTAGATAAGAAGAAAGGGAGCTTGAATGGAGCAAAAATGGTAGAAAAGAGGAAAAATGAGAGTGGAGAAAACAATGAGGTGAAGGGATCAAGGGTGGTCATTTTAATAGGGATTTGTTGACAGGTGGGATTAGATGTAGGTTTTTTTTTTTACTTTTTTTCTTTTTAATTTTTGAATAAAGAAAGTGAATGTGATTTAATTTAAACAATAATTTCTCTTTTTAATTTTTTTATTATTAATTTTTTTATTTTATCATACACTATAATATTAAAATTTAATTCTTGTTAGAGTTATTGTAAACTTTAACCCCATATTTGATTGTTTGTTGTTAAATTTTAGTTATGTTAATATAGAAGTATAAATTTTTATTATTTATTTATTAAATTTAATAAACTTTTGATTTTATCAATTTGATTTTATGATTCTAATTTCATTTGGCCAAAACAATTTTAAGTAAAATCTCGATTTTGACAACCTTGATCATCAATGCTGGAGATATTTCATCTGCTTTACAAAAAAACTATAATATCATCAATAAAAATTAAATAAATCAACTTTACAACTTTACAACTTTACATTTAGCATGGAACTTGAATTGTGCATTTGTTTCAAGTTCTAACAGTTTCCTCATCAAATATTCCATGATTAGAACAAAAAGATAAAGGGATATTAGGTCACCCCATCTTATACCCCCTCTTCCCCACAAAATACTATTTTGGTTGGCCATTTATAATTATAGAAAATCTAACAGTAGATAAGCATAACCAAATCCATTGAACAAATCTATGAGGAAAGTTCAAACCATGCAGCAAATCCTCTAAAAAAACGCCAATAAAAAAATCATAAACCTTTCTCAGATCAATTTTCATCAAACATATAAGAGTGCCACCTTTCTTATGATAGCTTTTAACAAGGTCTTAACTAATAAGCAGTTAGACATTATTGATCTACCTCTTACAAAAGCAGCTTGGTTATGACTCACCAACTTCTCCAATGCCTCATTCAGCCTTTGTGTCAAGAGTTTGGAAATCACTTTGTATATAACATTGCAACAATATATAGGTCTATAATCACCAACTGAATTAAGATAGTTTGTTTTTGGCACTAGAGTGTTATTAGTTGCATTTATTTGACCCATAATCTTCCCACTCTCAAAGAAGTTCAATACTGCTTTGATTACATCTCCTTTAACTATGAGCCAAGCTATCTTTTGAAAACCTATAGTAAACCCATCAAGACTAGAAGATTTACCATTAGCGATTGATTTCATAGCAACCTCCACATCCTTCTCAGAAAAGGCCTACATAATGAGTTAGTCTCTTCCATAGTCAATATTCTACCCTTTTGTATATCTAACAAATCAGCACTCTAGACATCCTCTTTAGCCTTGCTAATCAAATTTTGGTAATACAACAAAAACTCCTTCTCAATTAACTTAGGTTACACCACTTGTAAGCCTTCAGAGTCTATGATTGACCCAATAATACTCTTATGTTTCCTTTCCTGTATTTTAGCACGGAAAAAAGAAAAGTTAGTATCTACCTCCCTCAACCATGTACATTTACATGTTGAGCTACAAGAGATAGTTCAGCATTAACCAGCTTGTGGTAAGCTTGTTGTACCACTCCCTTTCTATTAATCAAGTTTTCATTAAAATGACTTGTTGCCACTTACGCTTGGATAGTCTCCAATTTTATTCATGCATCAGTAATCTTTTTCTACAAGTCACTAAAATATTGCCTATATAAACCCTTTGATTTACCCTTAACTATATTTAACTTTTAAACCACTATAAACATAGGACATCCCCTAACTTGAACCTGTTAAGCCTCTTGAACTATTAACATAAATTGCTCATGTTTAACCCACATGTCACAAAATTGAAAAGGTTTTGGCTTCTTGTCAATAGAAATGTCAATTTTTACTAAGCATAGAGAGTGATCCAAAGTACAAGGATTGAGAAAGGAGGCTATAGAATTACGATAAAACAAATCTAAGTAATATTTACAAGAGCCCTATCAAGTTTGCACCATAATCTATCTTCCCTAACTTGATGATTACACCATGTATACAAGTTACTTGAAAACTTAAATAAAAAAGCTCCATAATAGTGGTAAAATCATGCATTTCAGAAATGTCACTTGGACACAATCCACAGCTCTTCATTCTCTCATCATGTTTAAGAGTCGTGTTGAAATCTCCCAAAACAAGCCATGGTTCACTAACAGGCCCCAGACTAAAGAATTGTTTTCACAAGGACTCTCATTTAGCTTTAACATTAAAAGCATATACTGCAAAACAAAGAAAAGATAAGTTTCCCCCAATAACAAACACTCTACAATGCAATAATTGAGCACTCTATATTAACTTAGTAATAGTTACCACAGATTTATTCCAAAAAAGCTAATTATTTATTTCATTATAAGCATTATTATAATTGTGTATCTAGCCCCACTAATTCCCAAATTTTTACAAAATTCTACTACTATTCTTAATTTAACTCTAGTTTCTAAAATAGCCATAAAAAAAACATTATTCTTCAAAAGAAAACTGCTAACAGTACTTGTCTAATAGAGTCACTCAAACCCCTAACATTCCAAGCAACAAGACAAATCATTTGTAAAAAAAAAAGAAGAAGAGATAATTGTACCACCTCTAGCATTTTACATCTCTCCTTTACTACCAGTAGCTAGTGTTATCAATAGCGAATAATGGCAAATAGCAAAAAGGCCGAAATCCGCTATGATAGCGTAGCGGGTAGCGTAACGGCCGCTATAGACAAATAGCGAGTATTTAATAAAAAAAATTAAAATATAAATCTAATAATTAAAATAAGAGACAAATCTAGTAATAAAAAGCATAAATTGACCTAAGAGTTTATAAAAATTATCAAAATTTGTAAAAAACAATATTCTCAAGTTTTAACAAATAAAAATCATAGATTATATTAATCAAACAAGCCAATAAAATACTTAAAGAGTACAAAAATCAAACAAGATCAATTCAGAAAAAAGTCAAATAATAAAACTTTAAAACAAAAAATCATTCAAGAGTCTAATAATCTTTATCACTCTCTTCAACTTCTAATTCTTCTTGCTAAGCCACCAAATCATCATCATCCTTGTTTTTCTAACTTGTTCCATCAGGCTCAAACTCATCTTCTTCCTCCTCTGACTTTTCAAGATTTAATAAAGTATAAGCTTCTTCACTAATTCTAGTAGCATAAATTGCATCAACACTAGAGCTTGTGGCTGGAGTTTTAAAAGTTAGTGTTGGAATTTGAGAGGTGAAGGCTGTAGCGGTATTTCTTTTTGCTTGTCCCTTAGTATAAGTTCTAATTTCTCTTGCCCCTAATGCTCTCTCCACATCTCCCCAAGTCAAATTATCATTTTCAAAAACCAAATCATTATGAGCATCTTCAACTTCACCACTTTCTCCAACCAACCACTCATTATCGAAATCGATCTCATTTAGAACAATAGGATCAATCTCGTCTCGCGTATCATAACGAGCTTTAAGAGCTTGGTTGTACTTTACAAAAACCAAATCATGCATTTTTTGGTGGTCAGGTTGGTTTCTCTTCTTAGAATGAATCTGAAATAGCAAAAAGAAAAAGAGAAAAAAAGCAGAATTTACATTCTCTTTATTTTAGAAAATATGTTTGTTAAAAAAAATTTACTTTTTAATTCATTCATTCAATTAATAGAAAATAAAAATAGAAACTTACTTGTTCAAATACACTCTAATTATGCTCACATTCAGATGCACTACATGTCAAACTCAAGATTTTAATAGCCAACTTTTGTAAATTTGGCGCCGAATGACCAAACAAAGTCCACCATTCAACTATAAAAATGCAAAACCTTACTTGATTAGTGAATTTAAAATTATTACAATTAATTATTAAGCAAGTGACAAAGGAAGGCAACTAAAAAGGATAAAATAATAATAATTTTAGCAAACGAAAAAAAAAAAGAAGAAAAAATAGAAAGCATAAAGCTATTCAAGAAAAATAAAATGATATCATACAAGTCTTACCAAGTGATTTCAAGTCCTTTGATTTAATTGCTAAGTCATCACCAAAGCGACCTTGAGCTCTATTATAAATTGGCACTTCATCATATATTTTGAGTTGCAAATTAACATCAGGCTCCATCTTCTTAATGCAATCCATCAATCCACCAGTTAGTTTCAAATCCAAATCCATATTTGGAGTGCTATAAAAAATTGCAAGATTTAAGTAATGAGCTACTGCATGCAAGGGTTGATAAAGTTGGCATTCCCATCTATTGTCAATAATTTCAAAGATTTCCTTGTACTTGCTTTCATCATCATGTTGCAATCTCTTAATGGCATCCTTAGCTTTGGTCATTGCCTCGTAAATATAAGGCATTGCCGGCTTACTTTCACTATCAACAAGCCACAAAACAGTCACAAGAAGACCTATAACCCTTAGAGTATATAGCACATTATTCCAATATGAAGCAGCCATTACTGTACTTACTACCTTTACTCCTTTGGCATCTCTAGCCAACTTACTACTTGTCCATTCATTAGAGGTAAACATCTTTTGAAGGTTGGCCTTTTGCTTGTACACACTTTGCAATAAAAGAAAATTCATAGCAAACCTTGTCACTCCATATCGAACCAACTCTGTCTTGTTAGTGAATCGCCTCATTAAGTTTAAGGTGCTTGAATGGTTGTAGATGAACCCAATAAAACTCATTGCTCTTTGTATTGTCTTCTTAACCTTTGAAATCTTTCCAATGTTCTCTAGTATAAGATCAATACAATGTGCTGCACATGGAGTCCAAAATATGTGCTTTCTATTCTCTTCCAATAATTTACCTAAGAGAAATAAAACCAAATGCATTAATAAATTAAATTTAAAGTTAAATAAATAACAAATACAATAGAATAGCTATACTTACTAGCTATAACATAATTTCTCTCATTATTTGTTATAAGTTAAACAACATGTTCTTCCCCAATCTCCTCCACAATGCTATCAATCAACTCAAATAGCTTTTTCCTGGTTTTGACAAAAGCAAAAGCATCACTAGATTTTACAAACATTGTACTAGCAGGAGAATTAACGAAAAAATGGCTTATACTTTTCTACCTCATATCCGTCCATCCATCAGACATAATAGTGATCCCATATCTTGGCCATTGTTTCCTATGATACTCTATTAATTTTTTAGTGTACTCCAACCCCTTATTTAAGCATGAAACCCTTAATTCATGGTAACTAGGAGGTTTGAGATTTTTTCCATATTGTCCAATTGCTTTTACCATTAGCTTGAAACTTTCTTAACGAGCAACATTGAAAGAGAGGCCATTTTGGTAGAAGAACCAAGCAATATATTGAATTGTTTCAGCCCTCAACTCCTTGTTAGAATCTTTTATAAAAGATTGCCTAAACTTTTCAAGCTTTCTCTTTTTGAGAGTTTCCTCAAGTTTTTGGTATATGTACAAATCCATGGGGCCTTTATGTTGCCCAATTTTGGCATTTTTACTTCTACCACCAATAAATAAAGTTGATTCTCTTGGCATAAGTTCTTCCTCTTCATCTTCCTCTTCAAGATCAACAGTACCACAACTAGACATAAACATCTCATGTTCTAATTTTTTAGTAGTGGTTTTCTGTTGTAAATTGGCCCACAACTCTTCCCTAACTGGTGGTGGGCATTTAGGACATGGAGCCACATCCCCTTTGATCCTTATTTGATGCCTTTTAGCTCTGGTGACACCACCAGTGGTAACTTTATTACAAAAGTTGCAGACCACCTGACTTGAGTTATTAGGATCTTGCAACTTATTATATTTCCATCCAATCTCATCATCTGATTTGCTTGTTTTTGATCTTGATGAATTGGTCGTTGATCCACTTCCCATGTCACTGTTAAAATCAACTTATTATATATACAATCTAGACTTCCATATTAAAAAATACATCATGGAATCAAAATTAAGATTTTATTTTTCCTATATAAACTTGCTTCAATACAAAAAAAATAAATAAATAAACAGAGGTGCATTTATAGAAGCAGAACCAAGCAAAGAAAAAAAAAATTGTAATCTAAAGTATAAACTTGCTTCCATACAAACAAAAAAAAAAAAACGACACAGAGGCGCACTTCATGAAGCAGAACCAAGCAAAGAAAAAATATTGTAATATAAAGTATAAACTTGTTTCAATACAGAAAAAACAAAAAAAAAAAGAAAAGAAATAGAGGCGCACTTCATGAAGCAGAACCAAGCAAAGGAAAAAAATTGTAATATAAAGTATAAACTTGCTTCAATACAGAAAAAAAAAATCCATAAGCACACTTGCAGAAGCAGAATCAAGCAAAGAAAAAAAAATTGCAACATGCTTTCATGTCTTTCTAATTCCAACCTTTTGTTCTGGTGTCAAAAAAAAAAGAAAAAGAAAAAAGGGAGAGACGACATTTGCAGAGCAGCAGAAGTAGAACTAAGCCAAAAAAAAAAATTATAACATGCTTGATCACTGTCCAGTGATAAGATTAGTGCTTACTTGAAAGATTACTTGACATTGGAGATGATATGGTGTGCAAAACTACAGATCAGTGCTCAATCGTTGTCCCTCCAGTTACAGGAGATGTGAAGGGGTAAGCTCTGTCAGAGTTGCAAGCTATGGTTGATGGAGACTAAGAGGAGAGTCGAAAGGAGAGTTGCAAGCTATGGCTGATGGTGTGCAAAGTGTATAGGAGAGTCGAGAAGAGAGTTGGGAGGAAAAAAGTCGGAAGACCAGATGTGGCGGGATGAGACCAGATGCGCAGGCAAGATGAGGCCAGAATCCAGATGCGATGAGTTTTAGTTTTTAGGGTTTTCTTTCTTTAATTTGTAAATAGAAAAGTTGAAAACACAAAATTATGCTTAAAATTTTTTAACTTAAAATTTTAATGGGGGTCAACATGGTAATTTGACCAAAACAGTTAAAAATATTACATAACAGCCACTATATGCACTATCTGCTATACAAATAGCGGCCGTTATTAACAGTAATAGCGGCCGCTATTGACAAAACGCTACACTATGACAAATTTTCATAGCGGCCATAGTTGGCCGTTACGCTATGCCGCTATAGCGGCCACTATAGCCGCTATTGACAACATTGCCAGTAGCATTTTCAACAAAATCAATCTTCCTATAGTTTTGCACTACCACAACAGTTCCACAATGATTATCAATTGTCAAACCTGCATTGAAGTCACTTTTGAATTCATTTTGAGCACCTAATGATAACTCGTAGGAGCTACCACTTGAGATTTAACTTTAGATTTATAAGTTCCACATCTGGAGTTAGCACATTATGTTGTACTAAATTAGTAACAAGCTTCTTTACCAGCCGTATCTTCTTCATCTTTGCCTTGTAATTCATTTCTTCATGTCCAAGATTGTTATCTTTTCCAGAACAAATTGGGGCCATTCAAAAATTACTAGTTGCTAAAAAATCCCTTTAAGACCCACCACAAGTACCACCCTAGGTAATTTCTTCATAATTTCAACCTCCACCAGCATATGGGCAAATGATACTCATTGCCTTTTAGTAGTCAAGGCATCTATAGTAATCGGAATCCCCAACTAGTAATCTTGCCTAAGACTTTTAAGATTCATACACTTAAATGAAGATTAAGAAATTGAATCCAAACCAAAATCTTATTCATATCCAAATTATCTAGATCAATATCTGGAGTTCATTATTTCAGAATAAAATGGTGGTCATTGAAAGTCCATCCCTTTTTAAGCACAACTTGCTTTACATCTTTATCAGCAAAATCAAATAAAAACACAATGTTACACAGCATAAAAGCTTTAGGCACTTGACATTCCTTCCATTGATTGTTCACAAAATTGGCCATGTCCTTGAAACTAGGTTTGGTACCTAATACATACCTAATAAAAGCAGTTTCCTAAATCTTGGATCCTTTGTTTCATTCGTCATTAATTATAACCATTACACCAAAAGGATCTTGAGGTTTTACATATTGCAATTCCTAACCCTTTCTTATATCTCTGTTCCCTTGAAATACAGAAGACTAACTTTTCATTGGCTTCTACTTTACAAGGGCAAAAAACCCTCGTCCCCCTCTCAGAGCATATCAACCCATCTAACTTCTAAAGGTTCAACATTTTTTGTTCCAAAGGCAATAGCAACATTGAAACCAAATTGAAACTTTCCTTGGTCCCTATGAGACTCAAGAACCACAATTTTCTTACCCTTAATCTTGCTTCTCTTATTTGAGTATTGTTTTACAGGCTTGTTGCTTCTTTTCTTTGAGCATTACTTTATAGACCCATGGCTATCTTGGATTTTCCCAACCTCAGACTTAGTTGGGATTGCTCTATTCACACCATAATCACTTGGGTCAAGCTGTAATTCATCCACCTCCATAAATTACACCCTATCTGAGCAAGTTTGCTAGCTGTCAACTTAGCCACCTCCACTTATTCCTTTGTAGCATCCTTTAACACGCTCTTCCTTACATCATTATCACTTTTAGAGCCAATAGCTCTTTTCAACATGCCACCCTTAGGTGGAACAAGCTGATGGTTAAAATGAAGTTAATATTATTTTTGTCTTTTAATCTTAATTTATTAAGGAATATTAAACAAATAAACCAACAACCTTAGGAACTTTCCCTAAAGGGGAAAGAAGAAAAGTACTTAGCTTGAAGATGATGGTTCTCCCCCTTTCTCCACATTTCTTCTATTGTTCTTTGTTTTTTTATTTTTTCATTTATTTTAATTTATTTTATTTGTTTTAACTTTTTCTTATGTTGCTTAACAAGTTTTTTTTGTCTTGAATTGTGGGTCTTCATTTATGTTTAACTATATCTTTCTATCATGTAAAG
The DNA here is from genome assembly GCA_020521535.1 of Rubroshorea leprosula. Taxonomy (NCBI): domain Eukaryota; kingdom Viridiplantae; phylum Streptophyta; class Magnoliopsida; order Malvales; family Dipterocarpaceae; genus Rubroshorea; species Rubroshorea leprosula. The sequence continues at coordinate 2,139,585 of BPVZ01000039.1, forward strand.
TTTGTCTCTTTTGATATTAATAAAAGTAATAGTATGTATTTTATAAGATCTAGGTTTTTTCAATAGGAATTTTTAGGTATTATTGTCATCTCAAAAGTTTTTCTAAACATAATAAATTTCTTCTTTAGTTGTAATTCAAATATGCATACTTTATATTTGAGCAAGTATTCAAAGTACAATTTAATTTTGTTATAATATTATTCTTAATTTTAAAAAGTGTTTTTTTCATTTTGTCTTATAGGTTTATACAACCTAACAAAGTTAAACGACATTAGAGACAATGATATTTATTTTTCTGATTTTCTTTAATTATGAAATGAAATTTATCAAGATTTCACATAAAATATTTAGGAGAAAGTGGAAAAGGAAAAAAGAAAACTCTTCATGCAATATGGAAATAAAGCTATTTAATCGACAAGAGTTTAGTTATGTTGATTGTCACTTTAAAAAGATTAATTGTTTTGATTTCTAAAATTTATATGAATAATTAAGGTGCATTTGGATTAATTTGTTTTTAGCATGACTAAAAATGTTAAATTTATTATACAAGAACATTTTTTATGGAAAAATGTATAATATTTTTTAAAATATTTATCACATGTCATACATTAAATTTGTATTTTAATCATAGCAGAAAACTAACAAAAAGCCACAAAACTACAATGCCATGCTAATAGACTATCTATCAATCCCAAATTAAGACTGTTTAAGTAACTTGGCTAATTGTGATCAGTAATTGAGTAGGCAGTATTTTTTAGGTTGGATTTGGGATTGTTTTCTCATAATGTTTATTCACACACTAATCCAAATAGACAATAATAAGAGTAAATGACCACTTTAACAATGACAGGAGTAAATTGCCACTTTATTGGTTTATGAGTGAAAATTTAATAAATATTATTTTGGAATAAGAAAACCATCATTCATAAACTTAGAAAAGTAGAACATTACAAAACATGGCCAACCAATTTTTTGGGGTTTGCCATTGAAAAGTCATGCCTAAGGAACTCACAAAAGTGAAAATTATGCAACCCAAAATTGAAACACAAAATCAACCTAAAAAGAAAAACCGCTTATATGAAAGATGAATATAATGGGGAAAAGAGATTAGTAGCAAAAGGTGACTGAATTATAACATTTAGCTATTTATATTAGTTAATTAAATTGTACCAATTAGCTATAAGGCTCTGCTAGTACTAACCCTACTTGTCCAAAGAAAGTAAACAAGAATAAATAATATATTAGGCAGATAAAGAGAGGGAAGGAGAGATTTTTTTACATCAACAACAAAATGCCATCAAGTAATGGTATAAAATAGCATTCATGAGGTTGACAAATAAACATTTTTATTCAAAACCAATTCATATTCAGAGTAAACAACACAAAAACATAATAAGTAAAACAAAAACACTTCTAATCATAGTATTTAATACTATTGATAATATGTTATACTAATATGGGGTCACATGTCAATTGGAAAAGGAAGTCAACCTTCCATTTCTAGCACTCGTTTCTTGGCATATGCGATATTTTACTTCTTGTCTCCATTTGCTTTCTATCTTAATCATTCACATTTACAAGGTTAAAAAGATGTGATTTGACTTGGATGTTTTGAAAGTCTCAAATAATTTTTTAACTGCAATAATGAGCTTGTCAATATTTATTGCACACTTCTGCTATTATCATGACTAATCAATTCAAAAAAATTTAATATCTAAGACATTCAAATTTGAAGAGTTTGCAAACTGACAAAATAAGTAAATATTTAACTTATCTTATATTATAGCTCAACAAAAATCTTCATTAATTAGATCTATGTGTCTTCTTACATTATCTTATTGGATAAATATTAGACTTCTTAAACCATTTCTTGGTCACTTTCCTTGAATGACAAGAACTTTTTCAATCAAATATGATTTGATGAGATTTTTATTGACTGATATAATCGCCTTAGTCTCTAATATCCCTGTGACTCATTTGCACTTATCCTTGGCTCTTTTAATAAAAGGAAGTATCCTAATCTTTTCATTAAAAATCTCATTTTCATGCACATCAAATCTTGGTCAAGCTATAGCAAGTAAAAACATAAATTTTGTAATGTGATTTTTGCTTGTACATATACATAATGAATCTTCTTCAATAAGCAACAAATAGTAATTTTGTGTCTTTTTTGTTATGTAGAATCATTACTCATCTATGTGAACAACATTAAACATGTTCACAAACATTGGATTATGTGGCATACTATTTGCATCAAGCATTGATATGCAAAATTATAGATAAATCTTTTATTTTCTTCTTTTAAAAAGGGTTTTATAGTATTTGAGTGACATCTTATAAAACTTTTTAATTGTATGAAGTGTTGACTTACTTGTTTTCAATAATTCAATTGAAAATTGAATAGTTTTTTTTTTTTTTTTTGAAGAGGAATTTTACTTAATCACTCAAAATAAATCACCACTTCCTTACTACCATAATTTCTTGACATTTTATATGATACATCAACACTTTTGCCATTAGTTAAATGCCTCTTTCCTTATCTCCAAATATGTTTGAGTAGTTTGCGTGGATATTTTAAATTGGGAAGTAACCATTTTTGTAGTGCTATGTTTCAGTCTCCCATCAACACTTTTCATCAATAAGATATGATAAATAGAATAATATAGATTATTAGATAAATTCTCAATAGTTCTTTGAGATCCCTTTTGAGATATATCAGTTGCTACTGACAAACAAGAACTTTGAATGTATTTAAATACTAAGAACTTGTTATCATTGAATGAAATTATATATTTAATCTTAACTGAGAATAAAAATGGAAAGAAATTTACCAACAAAAAAAATGTATAAAAAATGCAAATGCCAATCCAAGTTTTGAATTCAACCAAACTTGTGTAATCATAAAATTCAAAGTGAATTCAAAATTAATTGAGCATAAAAATGGACAAAAAATGCAATTTTAATCCAAGTTTTGGACTAATTACCTTAATGCAAATTTGAATATATAAGAACAACAATAATAATAAAGCAACTATACAAAAATGAAATAATTTCATGTACTTTTTATTTTTAATAGCAAATAGAAAAATTTAACGCAAAGAGAACAATTATTCCACACAAGAAATTATAGCAATTGCTTTATAAAGAAACCACAAATATACATTATCAACAAACAAACAATCAACCCAAACAAGACAAAACCCGACAAAAACATTAAATATTTGCCAGCAACCACCACTCAACTCAAAATATTAAAACAAGATTTTGAGTCAATAATTGCATTTGAGAGGGAATAACAACTTTGCATTCAATTTTTAATCCAAATGAACAGACAAATTTGAATGACATAAAATTTGTTTCATATCCTAAAGTAGTTGACTCATCTTCTAGAGATGGATGTGCATTCAAGTCAATCACATCAACCAAATTGTTTTTAGATGGTGTTACCACATTCAAATCATTAAATGTTGATATTGGTACATTGAGGTTTGAATCCAATTGTTGCATTCATTTTTTTTCTTGGACTCCAAATTCATTTTCATATTAATCTGTCTTCAGACATGTAAAACTAACATTCAAATCTATTTTATCCAAAGCTATTTGTTGGTGGATTTGTTGGTTGGAAGCCATGATTGAAAACTCTAATATTGTGTTTACTCTTTTAATCAGAAGAGAATAAGACTTAGAGATAGGAGAGTGAAGTAGTGGAATGGTATTTGATTTATTTTTTAAAAGGGTAAAATTGATAAAAACAAAAGTGTCTAGCAATCCTTAATTCTTAGCTAAACTAGAAAAAACATCAATTAGTCTGGGATAGATGGAGTATAATATGACATTAAATGAATATATGTATATAATAATATGTGTCTCACTAGAATCAAAACTTAAAAGAGTTAAAAAGAATTATGCTATATCATATTATAAAATTTTATTATTAAAAATGTTATCAATAAATCCTTTTTATATACTTATAATGTCACATGTGATTATAAATTTATAATTACAACATGTCATTAAATAAATAAATACCTAGAGTATTTTATTTATACTTTTAATTATATAATGATACATTATATTTATAGATTAAATATGACATTTGTGCTAAAGTTATCAATTCTTTTCAAAAAGCTAAATTAAAGCTCTTATGAATTATTATTAAACAATTAAGACTATTTTGATTTGCACTCTGTGCTATAAAATATTATAAAATAGAAACTATTAATTAGGAAACAACTTTGAATATCAAAGGGTTCATCCTTATCTAATAGTTTAAATTATATAGTATACAAACATTTTTTTGAATAATCAAATATTTAATTATTAAATAACTTTAATAAATCTTTAATTATTAAAAAACACTGAAGTCAATTAAGTATGGATTGAATGCTAATGTTACTATATGAAAGAAAGCAATAAAATGAAGGCTAACATACACAATTGACTATTCACTAACTTAAAATTTTAAATTTTAAATTAAAATTAGAAATTAAAACCTTTATAATATCAAATAGTTAACTTTTTAATATTTCAAAAAAAAAATATCCACAGCCTATGGGTGAAGGAATTTGTTTTTCACAGTTTTTTCTTTATATAGGTTGATTTTCCACAAAAGTTCTATAAGTTAAAGAGGCTTACCTCCACTTTTTCTTCTTTTTTTTTTTTTGCCAAATGAGCTATGAGAATCAGAAGACAAGAGAACGACATCGTTTGCTCGCAGTTTACACTACTTTTTTTAACATTTTTCCCTTCGTGTTAGGGCCTATTAGCGTCATTCTCATTTCACTGGCTCTCTTTCTCGGCAATGGCGGCTGCATTGCTAGCACCGGAGCAGAAGAAGCTCCCTCGGCCCGGCCGGGGCGGGTTCCAAGCCCACGGACTAACGGAAGAGGAGGCTCGGGTTCGAGCTATCGCCGAAATTGTGAACTCCATGGTGGAGCTCTCACGGAAGAACCAAACAGTGGATCTAAACGCGCTCAAATCCTCCGCCTGTCGCAAGTACGGCCTCGCACGCGCTCCGAAGCTGGTGGAGATGATTGCGGCGCTTCCCGAATCAGACCGAGAGTCTCTTCTCCCAAAGCTTCGTGCAAAGCCGGTTAGAACTGCCTCCGGGATCGCCGTTGTTGCCGTCATGTCAAAGCCTCACCGATGCCCGCACATCGCAACAACGGGAAATATATGCGTCTACTGTCCCGGTGGACCAGACTCGGATTTTGAGTACAGCACGCAGTCTTATACCGGATATGAGCCAACTAGTATGCGAGCTATCCGAGCCAGGTATGGTTTTGTTTCCGAATGTTTAATAATAATTGATACTTTTTGTTCTCAATCTATATCTTATGATTTTATCCCAGCTTCATCATTTTGTGAGGAAAAATATATATTGTTACTAACTTTAAATGAATACATAATTGCAGGTATAATCCATATGTCCAAGCTAGAAGCAGAATAGATCAGCTGAAAAGATTGGGTCACAGTGTGGATAAGGCATGGCCTATTGTCAATTTTAAATATTTTCTTTTATTGCATAACTTTACATGCTTCAGGTGTGACATGGTAGTATAAAGTTTGATGTTCTTATTGGTTTGTTTACTTGTTTTCAGGTTGAGTTCATCTTGATGGGTGGTACTTTCATGTCATTGCCAGCAGATTACAGAGACTATTTTATAAGGAATCTCCATGATGCGTTATCAGGACACACTTCTGCCAATGTTGAAGAGGCGGTTGCCTACTCTGAACATGGTGCAACAAAATGCATTGGCATGACAATTGAAACGTGAGTTATCACAAGATTTGTTTGAGATGGTTTATGCATGCTTTACATTGTTCTTTTCAACTTTTCACGGATTACCTAAGTGAACTGCTTTAAAGACTTATGTTTCAGACCATTGTAACCATTTAGTTGTGATTAAAAACCAATATGATTGGTGCTAAGATTGGGTGGTAAATGATTTAGTCTTCAGTATTTTTGGGGCTGAGATCGTAGTGCCTTTTATTGTGCTTGTTCATGAATTTGCTTTTCTGTCAAAGAACAAGGCACCAATAGGATAATAGCTGCAGCTAGCAATCTGAGTTGATTTTCCTTTTTATTTTTGTTAATTATAAAATCAGATCAGTTATAGAATGCTGTCTTCTATTCCTGCTAATTCTACCAGGAGGCCAGATTATTGCCTTGGACCACATCTGCGCCAAATGCTTTCTTATGGTTGTACACGATTGGAGATTGGAGTTCAAAGCACATATGAGGATGTAGCTCGTGACACTAATAGAGGACACACAGTAGCTGCTGTAGCAGATTGTTTTTGCTTGGCAAAGGATGCTGGATTCAAGGTATGCTAGCATCATGTCATGCATATAAGCAGTTATTGACAAGAAGATATTCTTTCTCTTTATTTATTTTAGTAAATTCTATTTCTTTGTGGAGCATCTGCAGTTGCTTTCTAGATTGTCCAGTGCATTTCTAATTTGGCAGCAAATATTTCTTGGGAAAGGTGCCAACTAGCTTAGCAGTTAAAATGTATCAATGATTGTGTCAATTTCTTGGAATCAATTTTGTCCTTCAATAAAATTGGGGTTTAGAGGGAGGAAGTTTTTTCCTCGTTTCTTGGTTTGTACCTTGTATAGTCCAACTGATTAGGGGAAAAGAGAAGATTTATTCATGACTCTAAATAGGATTTGCCTCTGTTATTTTCTAGAATCAATTCTTTGTACTTATTAAATGAATGTGTACATGGTGCATCATTTGTTCTGACCTCTGATATTAAATTTCACTTCAATAGAGTCGGTGGCATGTAGGTTGGGCTTTGCTCTTCTTTTTATTATTTTCTTTAATTATATGCTTACATTGCTGTTTCAATGTGTTTGCTTTAGGTTGTTGCTCATATGATGCCTGATCTTCCTAATGTTGGTGTTGAGAGGGACTTGGAAAGTTTTAGGGAGTTCTTCGAGAGCCCATTATTTCGAGCTGATGGGCTCAAAATTTATCCCACACTTGTAATTCGTGGAACTGGGCTCTATGAGCTTTGGAAAACTGGCAGGTATGGTGCTTGAGCCAGATTATTAATCTCTTCAAACTCTTATCTTTTTGCATAAGCTGATAGTTAAATTATTCTATTTGCAGGTATAGGAATTATCCACCAGAGCAGCTTGTGGACATTGTGGCAAGAATTCTAGCCATGGTACCTCCTTGGACACGTGTTTACAGAGTCCAGCGGGATATTCCCATGCCTCTGGTTACTTCAGGGGTTGAGAAAGGAAATCTCAGGGAGCTAGCTTTAGCTCGAATGGATGACTTGGGCTTGAAGTGCCGTGATGTTCGAACACGTGAAGCTGGAATTCAGGTAAGGGAAAAGAATCATGGTCATCTACCATTTTTGGATGGCTATTGTCAGGCCAACATATGTTGTGTATCTTAATGCTGGAATTCAGCCTTAAGCCTTCTGAAATTCTGGAGACATTTTTCATTTTGAACACAGGACATTCACCACAAAATCAAGCCAGAAGAAGTTGAACTTGTTCGCCGTGATTATACTGCAAATGAAGGTTGGGAGACATTTCTGTCATACGAAGATACACGTCAGGTACAGTATGCACCTCTTCTTTCACCTACAACCCACAAATCACTCATCTTGTTGGTGAGTGTACTTTGGGCATGCTCCATTGCCCACCTCTGTAGGAGTATATATGGACCTCTACTTGTCTCCCTACATCTCTTAAAAAGTTGCAGATCTTCTAATGCATTTTTGGATGGCTATTGGCCAACATATGTTGAGTATCTTAATTAATGACACTAATTTGTACTCCTAAATAATAATGCCATATTGATGTTGATGGGTAGCCATGATAATAGGTAGGTTGTTGGGAGTTTAATGATCAGGTTTATGTCTCAATTACTTAGCATCCGTGCATGGTCTTCAAATGGCAGTTCATAGAAAGCCTTGGGGGTCCATTGTTTCAATCTTTCCATCCATTTTTGTATCTTTTTCCATCTAGACCTACAATTACATGGTGTTATTTTATATTTGACTTATTACTTCATATGTTGTTCATAAAAATAATTTAGGGTGGTTGAAATGAATATCTTTTACCTTTGTGCGCAGGATATTCTTGTTGGATTGTTGCGGTTGCGTAAATGTGGCCAGAATGTTACTTGCCCAGAACTCATGGGGAAATGTTCGATTGTCCGTGAACTCCATGTATATGGAACTGCTGTTCCAGTTCATGGTCGAGATGCTGACAAACTGCAACATCAGGTAAATTGAGAATCTTTATTTGAAACGAAGTTTCAAATCTTTAGATTTTAGCCATGGGAAGATGGCCTTGGTTTTGGTAGTGCCCACATGTCATAATTGACTGACAGGATACTTCATATCTTCTTTGCAGGGTTATGGTACCCTTCTCATGGAAGAAGCAGAGCATATTGCTCGAAGACAGCATAGATCAACCAAAATAGCTGTTATTTCAGGTGTAGGAACCCGTCATTACTATAGGAAATTAGGTTATGAGCTTGAGGGACCTTACATGGTGAAATATCTTGTTTGACAAGACCATGGCAATATTCTACAATTTTGTTCTCTTCTTTTCTTTTCTTTTCTTTTTTTTTTTAACATCTCTCTTGTAATTCATTTGAGTGAATGAAGCTAGCGTATTAGATTTGATTAAGTGTTTACTAATTATATAATTATAAATTTTTGTATTAATAATTAAAATATATATTAAATTATATTTTAATAATTATTAATTTTTAGGTTAACTATTAATTTTGGTCCCTCAACTTTATAGTGTTGTATAATTTTAGTCCCTTAATTATTTTTTGCACTTTTTTTATCTATTAACTCTAAAAACAATGCAATTTTAGTCCCTTTGACAATTAGGATCATTAACTAATCGAGGTGGCATTTCTTTTATTTGTTTTAATGACATGGATGAATAATACGTCCTTATTAATCTTATTTGGAAAATTAAGGAACTCACTTGCCTAAATTAATTATTTATTAAATTAAAATAGTTTTAAAATGACAATTTTGCCCTTTAATTCATCTTCTATTTTTGGTCTCCTCTTTGTTTCCCAAAGGCATCTTCCCCTTTTTTTTAGCTTACCCTTCTCCATTCTCCAGGGCTTTCTTTCTCTTCCTCTTTCTTTGTCTAGATACTTCAATCTAACTTCTTCTTTCTCTTTCTTTATTCATCTTCCTCCCAACTCTAGTGCCTCTCTTCGTTCCTTTTCCAGCACCCTTCTTCTTCGCCTTTCTCTCTCGCTCCTTATTCCTTCCACATCATAGAACCCAGTGATTTGGGTTTGTTTGAACCCAAATCTGGGTTTCGCATTTGAACCCAATTTCGAGTTCCGTGGAACCCAACAACATGGGTTCAAGGAACCCGAATTTTTAGGTTTTCAAACCCATGTTTATAGATTTTTTTTCTTTAGTAACTCTTGCAATTTATATGCATATATTGAACCCTTCTGTTTGATGGATTTTGGTTTCAAATATTGTGGTTGTGGGATGGCAATTTAGTATTATGAATGCTGCAAAATTTTGTTTATATGTTTTGGTTTGGTTGTTTTTCTTGTGATTGTGATAATTAAGCTGGATTGAAGTAGTATGAATTTTCAAGGTTTTGATTTGGTTTTGTTGCAAGGTTAATCATCGGTGTTGAAAGAGAACTCTCCAAGAGAGAACTTTATTAAATCGTGGTTTTGGTTTTGTTGTTAGATTTCATTTTGATTTTGTACAATCAAAAGATTATGTTGGTTTGGTAAAAGTTTAATTATAATTAATAATTTTAATTATATAAGTTAATGGGTGTTTTTTTTTTTTTCCAACATTGCTGTACAAGTCTTAATACCACGACGCAAGCATTTTTTCCAATTGAATTATCTATGTCATCAGAAAAAATTTTAAAAAAGCCACATGAGTTGAGTTAACGGCCCTAATTGACAGAGGCATCAAAATTATGTAGTTTTTAGAGTTAAAAGATAAAAAATGTGCAAAAAATAGTTGAGGGATGAAAATTGTGCAACATTATAAAGTTAAGAAACCAAAATTAGCATTTAACCTAATTTTTAATGTAATAATTCATTAGAAAATGTTTGAATGGTAGATATAAAAGAAAATTTAAGCCCACAAATTTAATCCTTTTAATTTTGAAAAATAAAGATATATTTTCATTAAAGGATATTTAAAATTTTAGATCATAAGAACGTATTGTCATTCTTTTAATTAATATTTTATTACAAATTAAATATCACTTAATATTTAGAATGTTAATAGGTTATTGTCTTGGTATTTTTTGGCCATTGATTTTTGTTTTTTGCTATATCACATAATGTTTTATATAATAGGGAATAGTCTTTTTTTTCCTTAATTCTTTCTACCCATTTTAAGACTTCAACTTAGAATTTTGAGTTCTTAATTACTAGAAACATTCTCTCAAGAGTTTAGCCATTGATATTGTCACGGTATTTAATCATGTTTTAGTACATTATTACATTTTTTTTGTTCTAAAATAACAATGATTTTATGACTTTGAATCTTTTCTAAATTAATTATTATTTTTTAGGATAGATAAATATTTTTTATATACTTTAATCATATCATTATTTATTTATTTTAATTAATTATCTTATTACAAAAAATTTTATCCTATCTTTTAACATTTTCTAAAAATAATATAAATAAATACATAAATTGTCTTTATATTCTTAATTTAAAAAAAAAAAAAACAATTATTTAGTACAGCAGAGTAAATACTTTTTTATCTTCCAGTACATTATATTTATATCTCTCCACATATCTCTTTATTAAAATATTTCACAATCTCTAGTTCTTTATTATAATATTAAAATAATTTT
>BPVZ01000039.1:2150533-2160716 GCA_020521535.1 Rubroshorea leprosula
ATTTCAATTATTAAAAATAGATAATGAATATTAATATTTTGTATAATTATAATATGTAAAACCTCTATATATAAATGAATCTTTATGTATATATATATAGATGTAGTGTACGATAGGAAGATCCATTTTTTGATGAATAAGAGACTAAATTCTATTAAAGGTTGAATTGTAGTAGTTACTAAAAAAACATTTTTGATATAATTAAACTTAATTTTCTATTAAGGTTGAATTGTAGCACTTAATAAGAATTATTTCAAGATTTTTTTAGGTACTTGGGGAGTTATTAATTTGTTTAATATCAACTTTTTCAAGACTTAGTATCTAAGAATTATTAATTTGTTATTTTATATTTTTTTTAATTATAATTAATGAGACGAATAAGAGGGACCCAATAATGCCGCATAGCTGCCACATCTAGACTTGTTAATTTGTGGGTCTCACACCCTTATTTTGTAATTATAAATTGAATTATTTTCTTATTTTATATTAATTCATAATTTATGGATCTTACACCCTAATGTTAGATTTGAATTACTTTTTAAAGTGAATTTTTTTAAAAAGCCATTGAGTATTTAATGAGAATTTTTTAAAACTTATTGAATATTTATTGAGAATCTTTTAAAACTCCATTGAGTTTTTATTTAAACATTTTTTTTGAAGAATTTTGTTGTTACAATAATTTAATATATAGTAAAGAAGTCCTGCACTTGGAGGCCAACTGATCTCCTGCAAAGTAGGACATACTTAGGACTAGTTGAACTTGAGTTCAATCCCAGGTCCCCCCTTCCCCATCCGCCCGAAGAAAATTCTCATTGTTCAAAAAAAAAAAAAATATATATATATATATAGCAAAGAAGCCCATTAAGTATTTATTGAAAATTTTTTAAAATTCATGAGTATTTATTTGAGAATTTTAGAGAAAGTTTTGTTGTTATAGTAATTTTATATATAATTACTATAAGATTTATTCAATGGAAAAAAAAAAGACAAAATTTATCCTAAATTAAATTTTCATTTTTTAAAAATTTTTCTAAGTGACAAATATTTTTTTTACTTTAACTCTATAATTACATCTTAAATTTAATTATGCACTCCAAATTTTTTATTTATCTTTATTTTATTTTTAAAGATAATATATATATTGTATTCAAAATTTTAATATGTTAAAAAAATTATAAAACAGCAATTATTTTAGAGGGAGTAACAACTAATAAATAGTGCCCCAAAAACCAAAAACCAAAAACCAATTGGGCTCTGGAGGAAAGTAATGCATTATTACTCCCCGGTCAATGCTGGCAAGAAGCAACTATGCAAGCCGCTGCCGTCTTTGGCGTTTATTTCTCTTTCCATGTTAGAACACCAAGATTATTTTCATCCCCTCGAGCCTCAATCCTCAATCTTTAGCTTTGTTACAACGACAAGATTATTTTCATCAGTGAGTCATTCATGCTGAAATCAACCTTAACTCCAATTTTCTCAACCTTTCCCGCCAATCCCAGATCCAGAAACATCCTTTCTCGTGCCATCTCTGCCACTTTAACCCCACACCCACCAACTGTTCAACAAAATGTTTCACCCAGCATCTTTGCAGCAACAACCCAAGTCCCTCCAACTTCGGCTTACGTCCACCTTCCTTTCTGTCGAAAACGCTGCCATTACTGCGACTTCCCAATCGTTGCTCTTGGTTCCACTGCATCCCAAACCGAGGACGACCCTCGAATGTCTAACTATGTGGAATTGATTTGCCGAGAAATAAATGCGTCAAGATTGGAGTTTGGTGCCAACCCACCTCTGGAAACTGTCTTCTTTGGTGGAGGAACCCCGTCTCTTGTGCCACCGAGGCTGGTTTCTACTATTTTGGATGTACTGAGAGCAAAATTTGGGTTGAGGTTGGATGCTGAGATATCCATGGAAATGGACCCTGGTACTTTTGATGCCAAGAAGCTTGAAGATTTGATGGAGTTGGGGTTGAATAGAGTGTCTCTGGGAGTTCAATCATTTCAAGATGAGATGTTGAAGGCTTGTGGGAGAGCACATGGTGTTAAGGAGGTGTATGAGGCTATTGAGATTGTTGGCTCATGTGGGGTCGAGAATTGGAGCATGGATCTCATATCTTCTCTCCCTCACCAAACGCAACAAATGTGGAAGGAGAGTTTGCAGCTAACCATTGAAGCACAACCTAAACATATATCTGTATACGATTTGCAAGTTGAACAAGGCACAAAATTTGGAAAACTGTGAGTATAGCATTTTGATTACTGGTAAAACCGTAAAAACCACTGGTCTTTAGCTTTATGATGAGTCTTAAACTGAAGACAATATTCTTGCAGGTACACACCAGGGGAGTTCCCTTTACCTTCTGATACTCAATCTGCCGAGTTCTATAGAATGGCATCAAGATTGCTTTCGGATGCTGGTTTTAACCATTATGAAATAAGCAGTTATTGCAAAGAAGGATTTGAATGCAAGCACAATTTTACGTACTGGAAGAACAAGCCATTCTATGGTTTTGGCCTTGGCTCTGCTAGTTTTATAAATGGAGTCAGGTTTTCAAGGCCAAGGAAGATGAAGGAATACATCAATTATGTGCAGAATTTAGAGAACGGGGTGGTAAATGAGCGCATGGATAGTCAAACAGACACAACGGACAAGGCTATGGATGTTGTGATGCTCTCTCTAAGAACTGCAAGAGGCCTTGATTTGAAGTCTTTTAGAGAAGCATTTGGTAGCACATTAGCAAACTCTCTTTGCAAGACATACAAGGCTTATGTGGAGAGTGGGCACGTGCTTTGCTTGGATGAGCAGAAAAGAGTTCTGACTGCATATGAATTCGACACTTTGTTAGTGAATGAAGAGAAGATGGAGAGAGTTTTAGCTCATATTAGACTTAGCGATCCAGATGGTTTCTTATTATCCAATGAATTGATATCAGTTGCATTTGGGGTCATATCTCCCTAGCGTGAACGTTATATTAGTTAACAATTACAAACATTACAATAATATTTTTGCTCGCATGAGAGTCTACACTGCTGAAACATTCTATGGTTAATCCATTTATTTATTCTATGCCAACTCAATAACATGCCGTAAAGAGCTTATCCATTATTAGAAATCGAAGAATACAAGTTCTTGATTCAAATATTGACCAAGACCTGCACACCTTTTGCAACAGAAAAACAAATGGGCGAAGAAAAGCCAGAAATAAGTTTTATTGAACAGATTGTCCAAAAACTCCAGGATGCTGATCTGTGTTGTTACAGAATCTATTCAGATCTCCAAATTACAGAACTGTATGGCAAAAATGATTGGAGAGACTCTGCTGTGTTGTCACAGAGTGGCATCAAGAAGGGTATAGGGATCATTCGTACAACAAACAGTTCTGTACTTTTGCCAACCATCAACGGCTAAAGCCACTAGGCAATCACATTCTTCTGAACCTCAGTAAATATCTTGAAGGTAGGGCCAAAGTGGACTGCAATATTAATGATCATGCAAGTGCTTACCATCCATACCTGCAATCAGAATTGAATAGCAAAAGAAAGGAGACAGAATATGCTTTAAAGGGTGTGGTTATATAGAAGAGTGTAACAATCCATAAGCCAAATGGTTTCTAAAACACGTCAACAAAAAGATAAATGACAGAGCATTAACTTAAGCATCAGAGTGATTTAAGATTGTCCATAAAGCTGGTAAATCAATGAAATGGTTTCTAAGACTACAGCAGAAATAATAAAGGAATACGAAATCAGGAACATAACTGATAACCCAGAAAGAAATATATAAAAAAGAACTATTATAAAACAGGTCTTTAAAACAGAATTTGAGTGTAATCACTACCGATAACTAAACAAAAGCATATATTATATTATAATGAATGGCGCAGAGGGGTTAACATCATAACACAGGGTCAACTGTTAACGTATTTGGCAGCTTCAGCAGTCCATGAAGGGGTTGTATAGGGTGATGACCCAAACATTCCCAGTGATTTCATATCCAGTAGTCAGTCCTATGTGGCAGTGAGCATTGATCTCTTGCAACATTGGAGTGATAAGATCACTGCCCAGAGCAGTAATATCCATACAATTAGATGAGATTACTCAGACCATATCAGTAAAATACATAGTAATCAGCAGAAGCAGAATTCCAACAATACCTATTAATCAGTCAGCACAGGCTCATTTCCCCCCTATAAGTTCTTCGCTCATCCAAATCTTCCTCCTTTCAAGATTTTTATTAATGAGCTTAGATAATTCTTTTCTGTCTAAACAATTATTTCCTGTGTACTATTCATCCAGTTTATTTCAAATTATGATCATCATCACAAAAAATTGAAATGTATCATAAAAATATTAAATGAGATTTTCAGTAACATTAAATTTAAGTGAAACATAACCCAACATTGGTAAGAATTTTTTTCATTAGTTTAATTAGTATGAGATTGCCATAAAATATATTAAACACTGTACTACATGATTGAAAGTTATGAGATCACCTGGCTTATAGGATCACTCAGCAATGCAATCACATACCATGACAAGATCACCATGGCAAAATGCATCTCAAAGGAATTTCAAAATAATAATAATAATAATAATAATAATAAGAAACAAGAAGGTTTACCAACTAGGACGGTTTTGTTTTCCGTGCAACTTGTGAGATTCGCCTTAGCTCTTGGGTTCCCCTCTTCATTTCTCTGCAGGATAGACACAAGAGTAATAAACTTGCTGAAAATGCTTATGCAAAAGATAACTTTCTAAAACAAGAGTCGTACCTTTGATACAAGTAGACAATAACATAGAAAAGAGGTAGCAGCATCAAAGTCAGGATGGAAATAGCCAGGTAGAATACACTTGTTTGCTTCTGCACCAATCAAAATGAGGTTTAAAAATATTAACTGTGTCTATAGTAATTTGAGAAAAAGGTCTAGATCACTTTTTATGGAATATGCTATATAATAACCAGAAGTTATATATACAATCCTTTTATCATATAACGAAAGGGGGTGGGAACTAGAAATTGCCCTGCTGTACTCTAAAAGCCAGTCAAGAAGAACCATGCCACCCAACCATTGAGGATGGGGCTGACAGTGTCAAGAAGAACCAGAAGTCTAAAAGTTTTAACATGCCAAAGAGCTGTTTGACTGGAGAAACTGGAGAAATTCACTCAATTAACCTTAGAATTTTCTTAGTGCCTTTCCAGAAAACTCTAAAGAAAAAGTCTAAAATGGCATCACCACCATGCACAGCAGACTCAGACTCTTAATGAAAAGTAGTTCTTTGTACAACATATTCTACTACCCCAGCTCCAACATTAAGGACAAACCTTACCTTGACTCCTTTAGGAAAGAGTTTTCTTTTTCCAGAGCATGTGTGAGCATCACAAAATTGGTGCAGAAACAACTCTTCAAGCAAGTGAGAAGGAAACCATTAGAGAGAGATAAGCAGCATACAAGTATCTTCTATACAACTAGTGCATGGATATTTATCAGTATATTCATATTAAATAAAATAATAGAAATATTTACAAGAAATAAAAACAGAAATACCATTGCAAAATATTCTTTCAAAAAAGGAAAAATATTTCCATACCATGAAGACGACTTGCTGATGGACCTTGATTAATGGGAAAGCAGCTATCAGCCAGACTCTGTCCAATGGAAAGAATAGATGTAAACAAGGCAAAACCCTGAAACCAACAATATTAGCAATTACAATAATCAGAAGCAACCTCACAGAGGTGTCGATTCCTTGCAACAGCTGCAGGGTTGCACTTGGCTGTTGGTGACTTGGACTTCATCACAAAATCACAATGCAAGGCACCACATAAATCAGCCAAGCACTTGCTTTGGTTCTGAATTTAAAGAGACAGAGGGGTCAAGATGCTTTCATTGCTTACAAAGAAAATCATTTCAAGAGAAACTTAAAGGGGTAAAAGGAGAGAACAGATAGAGTATCTGCCATGCCAGATCAACCACCTAACCATACCACAGATATTGGACTAAAGACATAATACATTTAGGCATTCACAAGTTATTACTTAAAAGTTGAATTACAAACTAACCTAATTATAAGTTTTCTTTTAATGTTTGATCATAAGTTAGAACTAAGTATTAAGATAAAGTAGAAGGAACTTCCAACTCAGTGAAATTAAACAAGAGTGAAAATGACTTGCCACAAAAATAAATTAGAAAAATCCAATCTTCATCACAAGACAAGGTACAAGAGTCTACATACTACATTTAGAAGATTGTAGTGTCTGTTGTCAAAATGCTGGTCAAGAAATTTTTCAGCACGGAAGCTTTTCTTACAATATCCACACCGCCACTCATTTATATCCAAATGAATCTTGTGGTTCTCCTGATCCCTGAACAGGTCATTGTCAGGATGAAGCCTGCACTTATTTGAAATCTGATATCCTTCTTGCTCCACAAAAGTCATCAAATACTGCAAATACAATATACATGACAACATTATCATTGATTTTGTTCAACTAGAAAATAATTAAAATGTATTTCCATGTAAACCTATTCACCCTTACATCCTCTATAATCTGCCATGCAGCCCTACTTCTTTCTCTGGAACAATGTACTTCATGCGCGTGGTCCCCTTCATCTTTAAGACTTCTGAAAATACGATCAATGGCCAATATCAGCTCCAAAACAACAGACAAAGACTACATTATTTACTGAATCCAATATAAAATATGATCAGTGGCACGGTATCCCAACGAAGTTAAATGAAAACATAACAATTCAAACTTCATCTCCATATTCCATAAATACAGTTTCATGGAGAAACAAGAACATTCAAATTCATCCATACAAAAAATTTACAATAAACCATCAGCCAAATAGGACAAGAAAACAGCAGTACCTTGAATCTGCAGTTTCTACAAAGCTCTGGTGCACAAAATTTGAAACCAAAAAGGAAAAAAGGGAAGTCAGTCACCAAAGCTACACAACTAAGCTTATTTTCATTAGAAGAGATAAACTAATAAAACTAAACACTGTCCCAATAAACCCAAAAAATAGAAAAAAAAAAAAAAATTCACAACCCCAAAATTGGTTTTGAGCAAAGTTAATATACCCACAACAAATTTTAACTTGAATGCAATCATAAACGGTATTATCAACCATACTGAGAAATTATGCGAGCAAATACAAATTCAAAGGAAATAAAGAGAAAGAAGGGAAATTTCTTCAGTCAGTTACGGATTTGATAAAAAATGAGAAAACAATACCTGAGATAGAGTCCCAAGCAGCAAAAGCGAGATAGATAGGAGAATCAAACTAACAGCTTTGGTTCTATGCATCTCTGAAAATTTAAGCTTTCTTCCAGGACAACCTTTTCTGGGAAAACGATTCCCAGTGCGTTTGTTTGAAGAAGAATTTGGGTTTCTTGAAATTTCCAAAGACTTTGTTTGGGTCTTGGTGGGATTCACTCCACACGGGAATAGTAATATTCCCGCACTGAACGAGTCAATATCCAAATGTTGTTTTGTTTGGTTTCTATTCGATCTTGCCTCATTTATTAGGGTATGCCCAAATGACCAAGAAAAATTATTAGGTATGCAAACAGTCATAATAAATAAATAAATACTTAAGAGAAATTTTAAATAAAAATCTGTGTAAAGACGAGGAGAGATTAACAGAATCTTTGATTTGAGAGGAGGGGATTGGAGGTTAGGGAAGATTATTATAATAAATTAAATTATTTTGCTGGTTTAATAATTTAATTTAATTAATTAAAATTATTATACCCTAAATTGAGTCCTATAAGAATTATAACACATGGAGACATCTTAAAAATAGTTTTATCAAAATTAGAATACTCAAATATCAATCAAATAAAGTTGTATTCCTATAATACTTTATATAAACATCTTATAAATACCTCAAGAATAAATCTAAGAAGATGGATTATTTTCTCCACTTTCTCTCCATTATAAACTCTTTGTGCTCTTGCTTAATAAAGTTCTTGGTTCCCTACCTTCTTTTCTATTTTTTAGCGTAAACTTTTGGTGCCCACCATGGGGTCGAGTTCTTGTTCTTCACAAACACCATATGGAGAATTTAGGAAATTCATCAACACCTATAACGACATCCAAAAATTCTAGAAATAATAGAGAAAGGAGCACCTCTTCTTCATCAAGAACAAATTCCAAAGACGTAGGCGAATCTAAACCAATAGCTCTGTCAATAGCATCACAAGTATGAAGGCTAGCACAGGATATGGAGAAAACAAGGCAAGGCTTGAAGACAACTAAAAAAGCCATAGCGTCTTTCAACAAACATAGCAAATACTCAAGCATAGAATCTGAAGAGACAGGAAAGAATGTAGAGGATTTCGTCACCCAAAAACACAAAGCAATAGCTTAGAAGGGCAAAGGATTCATTGTGTGGAAATAGTGATTATGATGATGAAAGTTACGCACCTTCAAGACAAACAGAGCCAACTACTAATTCATATCTATAGCCATCCTCTACTTTCACTAAGTACAAAATCTAGGAAAGAAACATGCTGAAAGACACACAAACAAACAAAAGGAAAGTTACACCACAAAATTATGGGGCAACCTTTATGATAGCACCACCAAACCATGAAAACATATACAAGGAGATAACTGCACTGCGTCAATATGTAACATAGATAGAAACCAACTGACAGAGGTATTTAGAAACACTACACACAGTTTCAGTGGAAAAGGCTTTCATTAATGAAGTTATCAACCTATGCTACTAAACTTTAAAACTCCCCAATTGGCAGAATATGATGGGACACAAGATCCAGTTGAGCACGTATAGGGATTTAAGTTGGCAATGATGGTTAATGGAGCTTCTGATGCTTTGCTATGCAAACAATTTTCTATGACCTTCAAGAAAGCAACGTAGGCTTGGTTTGCAACATTACCTGAAAGATTTATCCAGACCTTCAATCAATTTGCGAACGTGTTTATTAATCATTTTACAGCTAGTAGGACTCCTTAGAAGACCAATCATCAACTGTTGACTATCAAACAAAAAACAGACGAATCATTAAGAGCCTACATAGCAAGATTCCATAATGAAGCTGTGTAAGTTGAGCAGCTAAACCAAAGCGTAGCAATGCATGCTTTGATGGATGGCCTAAAAGATTCAAGCTTTTATAGGTCTCTAAATAAATGGGAACCAACCAATTTTAATGAATTATTATGAAGAGCGGAAGAATATGTCAAGGTAGAAGAAAGAGTAGTAGTTAAAGAAGAATAATAAAAATATATCAAAACATCAGAAGAAAACTGAAAGCAAAAAATTAAAAAAAAAATTGGGAAATAGAGCTTTCAAGCCCAATCATCCCAATGGAACCTTAGTTCCAAAGACCTAAAATATTTTGCATCTTAAAAGCAAAGATTCATTTTACATTGTTAAAAACCACTGTTAAATGGAAACACAGCTTTAAGAATAAGATCTTGACTGTACACATCTAATCTTTGCTTGCTTCTACACAACATGTAGCATCAGTATCACTTTTAAGTGATCCCAAGCTTTAAATACCAGACATGGTGAAAAAAATAAGAACGCACAAAACTGTGGAGCTATCCTTAAAACTCTGAAATCTACATAAGGTTAGTTAACTCAAAATTTTGAGAAAAACTAACTAGAATATGCTTAAGCAAACTAAAGGCTATGAACAAGTTAGGGTGTATATAAGCACCTAGGCAATAGCTATGTGAAGAGGCTATAAAGGTTCATGCAATTCTCAAATATAAGAGAGACTTTGCAACATAACCTCGTAGTAATCGATCGGGGTGTAAAGTTGTGTCCTAGCCTATCTTTTATATAAGAAAATGGAGGACATGGCATATACTTAACTTATTGTTAAATTATGGATCCTCATTTGACGAATGAGGTACCTTCACCATAAGAAACTATAATGGCCTATAAGACTAGTAGAAAGCTGCGCACAATTTCAAAAACTATAATTTAGTTATACTTAGCTTTAAAATGTTAGCTGGCTAGTAAACCAACCAAATACACAAGTTTTGGTATAGTTTTGGTGAAAAGTCATAATGCCAGGCATGACCGAAACACAAGTTAGAAATAGAGCATTTCTTCAGCAAGTGAATATTCTTAAAACACAAAACCAATGCAATGCAACAAAAGAACCTAGATATATATATATATATATATATATATTGTGATCAA
>BPVZ01000039.1:2208416-2218637 GCA_020521535.1 Rubroshorea leprosula
AAAAAAAGATCACATTTACCTTTCTTTCTTTAAATGTTCAAAAATTTTATTTGCCACAGATATTATTTCAGGAATTTATATTTTTATCTTAACATAATGTTAGGACGTTAATTGTCTATTTTGTATATCTCGAAGTATTTTCTTGCCATTAAAGTTAAACCTTACCTTTTGTAAAACAGGAGTTGTTTTACATTTTATGTCCCAAAAAATTATGGTTAGCCAACTTTTTCCATTAATTGTTGAATTAAATTAGTCAAGTTGAAAGTAAAATAATACTAATGCCAATAATAATAATAATATAGTCAAAATTTAATAGATGAAATAAGCATATATGATCATTTCATTTTTTTCTTTTCTATATGGATTATACTCTTGTTAATTTAACAATTTTAAGCAAATTTTTATATTGAAATTCATTTCAATAATAGCTGAAAGTTGAGGTTAAATATATATTTTGACAAAGGTGGTGTTTAGCTAAATTAAAAAAAATAAATTATTTAAAAGTAAAATTTTATTTTACAAATTTACAAATTTTTTAGAGATTAATTCAAAATTAATTTTTAAAGTGACTTTTTAATAAATTTTGAAAAAGTTAATAAATTTTAGAAAAAGTGGGTATTAGTTTGTATTGTAAAAAAATAAATGAAAAAATATCTTAAAATTATGTTATTTTGATAAAAATTTATTTAAAAAAACTAAAATATCCTTATTTTTAACTTAAAAATAAAGTTGTTTTTATTTTTACTCATATTATTTTATTAAAATGACGTAATTTTAAATATTTTTATAGACTTAATTTTTTATAATAATGATTGATACCCATTAATTTTTTATTTTTGAAAAAATTTACTTAAGGATTATTTTAAAAATTAATTAAAATTTTTTTCCGACAAAATTTTAAATTTTCAAGAAAATATGTGCTTGCATTTTAAGCTTTCTCAATCATCCTGCCATTCTTAAATAATAATGAAACGCCGACTTCCCATTTTCTTTTCATTAGTCAAACTGTTTCAATATTTCCACTTGGTTTGTTGAAGTCGAACGCTCTACGTTTCTACGTACTCTCTCTTCTTGTCTGCCAATTGTAAACCGGGCTGTGAATTTGATTCTTTTTCTAGGGTTTTGATTCAGTTTCACTTAACACTCTGACTCTGAAGTCTGAACAATCCTAACACAGAACACACAGAGGCTTTCATGGTAAGGATTTTTCATTCTTAATTTTCGGCTTCTTTCTGATACGGAATCGGTTTTGATTGATTTCTGCTGTCTTGTTTAGCTTCTGTTTGGTTGCTGAGAAAAGGGAACTTAAAGATTTCCCTTTTTGATTCTCATGCTCGCTCTGTATTTTTGGTCCAGCAATTGAAAAGGAAAAAATTTCTCCAAGTGTCAAGTCTGTCGGCAAAAAACAAAAAGCACAATGGTTCTTTGTTCAAATTGCAAAAATTTTTTCTTTCCAATTTTTTGGTTTTTCTTTCCATTTTCCACAACTGGGGATCTTTTTCCTGGGTTTTACTTTCTGCTTAAGATCAATTTGATATTCAAAGAGAAAAGAGCGTAACTTTGCTTTGTTATGGAGGTTACTCTTTTTTATTTAGACCCATTTTGGGATGCTTTACTTGCAATCTTTCTTAAACTGCTGCGTCTGCTACTTCTTTGCGGTTATTCTAAAGCCATAATAGCTTCTCCCAATCTACAACTTACTTACCGTTTTGTTCAAGTTATTTGAGTGCTGCAAATTTTTTTTTTTTTTAATCAATTCGAATTCATTCACTTTCACATTTTTGATGTGTGATGATAAAGCATACGGCTTCCTCCCTCCACATTTTTTCTGAGAATGAGAAGTAATGATATTGAAAGTAAATTATCAAAGCTCATGAGTTGCATGTGATTTGGTTGCTTTTATTAACTTATTTTGCCTGCATCTCCATTATGAATTTCTTTTGGGTGCAGAAATTACTACAGCTTTGACCCATTAATTAACCTATACCTATTGGTCAGAAGAGACACAAGGTGAGTCTATCCATCCGTTGCTCTTTTTGGTCAGCAGTAACGTTACTTTTTTATTCTTCTTGTTCTGGTTCATCTTTATATTTCATGGAAATTATTTATTGAAAAAAAAGGCATTTTAGAAACTTTAAGAGGGTTCTAGTTAGAGTCCTACCATACTGCTCGTGAGTAACCTACTAATCCTGCTTTTGTTGGTTGGACGTTATTACTTCTCTGGTTTGTTTGTTTCGTCCTAATCATCTTGGTCCCCTTGTTTATTATCTTTGTTCCATGAACTTCAGATGTCAATCGTTTACTAACCCATCTCATGTACTGTTAGTCATAACCTGCTTCTGAAATCTCCAACTTTATGCAGGAAATATTAAATACATAAAAATACAACCAACATTTTTTTTCCTGGAATAGGAGAAAAAGCAACTCTCAGGATATGGGATGCATTGTATCAACACCAAAGGATTCTGGTGGAAACAGGAGGAAGCCAGGAAATATTGGGGCAGTTTCTGTTTATGTACCGGGTTTACGAATTCCCAAACCTGTCGATTTTTCCCAGTCACTAGGTGATCAGTTGCCAAAGACTTTAGTTGAACGCCTGAATGCTTTGAGAACTCGTATAGTTGTTATGGCAGGGCAAGAAGCACCCACTATTACAAGAACAAGGAGAAGAAGTGCTACGCAACATGGTTCGTAGGAGGAGAATCTGATGTGTTTTTAACAAAGAGCAGTAAATGATCTAACTGATATATTAAATTGAATTATTGTCAACAGGAGGTTCCACATTGGCTGATCTTCATCAGGCTCTTGAAGATTACTTGCCTGTTCTTTTGGGATTAGTTAAAGATGGTAAATCTTGTAGTTTATTGCTGCTCTATTTAAATTGCATGATTGTGCTATTTAATAAAGTCTAATGCTGTTTTGCTGTGTTATAATTTAGGGAGTCATCTGCAATACAAAGTGCAGTTTGTTTGGGTAAACCAGGAGGATGAGGCAGAGGTGGGATTTTGGGACTAAGCTATTGAATAACATTTCTTTTTATACTTTTATTTAATTTTTGCGTGTCATTTGATCCTTTGCCTTGCCAACTGCTGGATTTGGTCTGAACTATTTTTTTGCAGGAAACCACCATGTATAATGCTTGGTATGAGGTTTTATCTGTTTTGCATTTGATGGCGATGTTATCATTATCACAAGCAAATTTATTGCTTCTTCCTATGACTTCTACTGACGGTTATCAACCAAAAGTATCAGAAGGCAAGTTTTTACTTGAGAAGGATTATTCTGATTGAAACAGGTTTCTCTTGTTTTTTTCTTTTATTTCTTTCTTTTTTTATTGTGTCACGCCTGTCATGTTAAAAATTGAAATTATATATTATGGTCTTTAATCTCGTTTAAATTTTATGTTTTCGTGTTTCCTTAGTCTTAGTTTCTTAGAGTAACTAGTACCAATCTGCTTACATAATAACTTCCAAGGCAGATTTAGTGACTATGACAGCTATGGTATATTCAGCCCCCCACAAAAAAAAAAAAAAAACATTAATGGCATGGCTTTTTAATCTGCTTATAACTGACCATGGGGAAGAGTTGATGTTTTGAAATTTTTTTTAAACTATTTTTTGGGAACTGGTAAAACTTCATTAAAATCCAAATTCCCAGCTGGATGTTTACACAAACATCTAGGGCGTGTTGAGTGTGAAAACTTGTGGGTTAAATACAAGGAAAGCTACTCCCACTATAGCCGATTGGTTTTAGGTTGGATGCAAGCCTTGTGTTGAGTACATATGCACAATTTTCACAGCAGGAGCAATTAAGGCCCTAAGTCAATTAAACACAAAGTTAAATCTCCCCTTGCTGTTGACATTTTTTATTTTATTGGATAACACCTTTCTGGAAGTTTCTGACTGCCAAGTTTTTTGAACCTTAAGTGAATCTAAGTTGTGCTGTCGTTCTACCATACCCATTCTCTCTTTTTTCAAGATAGTGACCTATAGATGTATCATGATGGGTGTGCTAGTTGCTTTTTTGATATCCTAAAGAAATTAAACTTGCAGGCTGCCTGTTTATTTTACATTTCTGCTTTCCTTAGCATGTTTGTTTCTGCTGCCCCAACAAGTGTCATTTTCATTAATTTTATGTCAGAAAGCAGGCGAGCCTCTATTGATATTTTCTTGAAGGCAGCGGGATATTTGGACTGTGCTGTCCGACAGGTTCTCCTCCAGTTGCCTGCTGAACTCAGGTTTATAAGGATGATTTATTTGCAGTCAATTAACTTAATATTTTTACCATCATATTAGGCTTTTATGTTTGTCTTTAACATGTGAACCTCTGCTCTGATTGTAGGAGAAATTTACCAGTAGACCTAGCTGAAGGGGTTCTTCGAGCACTTTGCTTACAGGCACTAGGGCAGGTACTTTCTTCCACTCTGGATGCATATATAGGTATGAATTATTAGTTGCTTGTCCAGCATCTATGCAAATGGGACTGTCTGATACAGATACCTGACTGGATTGAAATTGCCATTTTTGTAACTATAGTATCTTGACCAGAGAACCAATTTATCGTTTCTAAGTTTATGTTAAACATTAAATTGTCACATGTAGCTGGCTTTATAGTATGGCAATTAATGAATTACCTTAAACAGTTGGTGTAAATGCACGTGGTCATTGTTTCTGTTTTTCTGTTTCACCACATTGAAATTTACAGTGTAATGAATTATGCATGAAGTGCAAGATCTGTACTTTTTATTTTCCCAGTTCCATTTGAAACTAAACTTGCCTTAACAGTATAAATACGATATATGCAATGTGTAAGTTGTGATTTTAAAAACTTGTTTCTAAATCTCTGAGAAAAAATAGACGTCTGTATCTTGTTTAATGCTAAAACTTAAATATATAGTTATCTTTTAGACGGTACTGTTTAAACTTCTCATGTAGTTCAATATTTACCCAAGATAAAATTGGAATCTCGTAAATCCTTTTCTGTGAAGTGTTTAACAATATTGAAGGCACACCAAAAACCCTTTGGAGCCTCTGCAGTTAGACCCATGGGATCTAAAGATGATAAAAAATAGATTTGAGTATATGCAACCTGCAGGTGCCTTTTTCACATTTTTGTCTTGGTCTAAAGATTCTCCAGTTGTCTGGTGTAGGGTGTTGATATCCAATTGGGAATAGCAATTGAGAGTACAAAAGCTACTCTTGCTGTTAAGAGAAGGCTTGCATGTGAAATGGTAAAGTCCTGGCAGCAGGTATGGATGCAAGTGCAACAAGTGTTTATCATTTCTTCAGCTCCAACAAACCAAGTTTGTTTTTTGTTTTGAAATCTTGGATTTTCTATTCATTTGGTACCCTCCCATTCTTGTCTCTGCTTTGCAAATTTTCTTTGGCTTGTGCATAACATTATTAACTTTAGCATACACCTTCTTTTTGTACAACTCGTAATATATATCAGTTATGAGATAAGTAATTGCAATTAAAATTTTGGGACATCCAGCTGTTCCTTCCTGATGCACAATACTGCAAGACTAAGAACCCCTTCTTATCTAAAATATATTTTTGTTATGTCCCTCATTTTGGGTAGTAACACTAATCTTTCCATTTATAATCCAATCCTTTTTAATCTATGCAAGTAACTTTGGGAAGAGAAGGTGCAAATAAGGATGTCAACTTTGCACTTTTATTTAAAGATGTTAACTTTGCTAGTTTTTAACTAAGGATGCCAACTTTCAACTTTTTCTATTTAAGGATGTTAACTTTCAACTTTTTCTATTTAAGGATTTGATTGGATGGTGATGTTGATGTGACAAACGAACGAATCTTTTAGAAAAAAGTTAACATCCTTAAATAGAAAAAGTTGAAAATTGACATCCTTATTTAGAAACTAGCAAAGTTAACATCCTTAAATAGAAAAAACTGAAGAGTTGGCATCCTTATTTGCACCTTTTCTCTTTGGGTTTGGTTTTCAATGCTAATCTTGGGACATTGCCTTCAATATTTAGATGATAGAAAGATGTTACTAGGTATAGAATATATAAATTAACTTATTTTTAAGATGCAACATTTTTTCTTTATTTAATAAATGAGATATATATATTTTTAAATAACAACCTTATGCATAAACTTGTGGTTAAATAATATCTTTTTGGTTTTGAAAGTGATTATTTAAAACTCATTGTGCATGAGGATTAAGTTTTTCTTTTGCAAAAGGAGAATTGATCAGTAAACTTATAAAAGGAACTATATCTCTAAAGAGGTGCATGTTGCTTTCATATAATCAAGTAATATTGAATAGTGAGGTTTAGAGATTTCCATGACATTATGATCTTATAATCCCATCCTTTTGTGTAAGATTGAGATCATTCCTTTTGTCACTGACATGATTATCAATGGTTCAGCTAACTGGATGATTCTATCGTTGGGAATTCTGGAGCCATAACCTCTTACCGAATACTCCCTAGAAAATAGCAGACTTTTCATCACAAAAAAAAAAAAAAAAAAAGAAGAGGAAAGAAAAAGAAATGGACTAGTAAAAATGGCTTACATTGTTTAGCTGCAGTGCATTTAGTCTTTAATCTGCCACTGATACCTCTAGGGCAAAAAATGGTGCCTTTGAAGTGATTTGCATGTTGGATGCAAATATCATTCACAAGCTGCTTTGGTAAATAATATGTTAGGATCTTCTGCCTAATCTTACTTAGTGGATATCTTTGCTTTGCTATTTGTCTTTTGTTCTGTCTTCATTTTTCAATTTCTTTTGGAATTTGGCAAGTGCTTTTATTCAAAACTCCCCAAAGGGGTATGTACAAATACACTGGGCATAAACAGGCCATTCAACTGTAATGTTCATATAAGTCATATTAGCTACTAATACTAGTAATCATAGCTTCATTTTTTTTTTTTTTCATTTTTCATTTAGTTTACAGTGGAATCATATTTGAGAAATTGTATTCATTTACTTGGGATAGCATAACTCTTAATTTGATAACTCAATATGCTTTCAAGTGACGAGAACTCTAGGCCGCTAAACATGAAAATTTCTTCCATCGTATATCTGACTTTTGACCATTTTGCTTAGAAATTATTCATTTTATGTCATGAAATTTCAGTATCATCTCCTTTTCAAATACAGTGCTGTTAGTGATCATGAATAAACATTTTTGCTCTTTTCTGTTTGCTTAACAGGCACAAGATAACATAATGAATCTTCCATTAGCAAATGGCTGGGGTGAAAAGCATCATCTCTTTGTAAAGTGGAAATATGTTGAAGCAAAGGTAAGTCATGCTCTTTTTTCACTTCTCTTGTTGAATGGAACTTCAATCGCTAGTATCTTTCAGGCAAACTTGAAAATTACTCTTACCTGTAATGGTAGCATGTGGATAATTATATGTATTTGATCTACAGTTACAGTCAAGGGAGAGGCGATGCAGTGGATTAAATTAGATTCTCTATTTTGTATTTGCGAATAGGCAAAACTATGCCACTTTAATCTTAATTGTTGTGCAGCCAAAATATCTTAATTACAGATACATAATAATCTTGTATAAATATATGTCAGCAACCATGATTTGATAACAGTTAAGGTTTATTTAGACCTGTTGGTCTCTATGGCATTGGTAAAGTTGGGGTTAAAGTGTAAGAGTTTTTGCTTATTTTTTCTGGGTGCTGCAATTCCCAAAAACTTAAGGTTAAGGTTAATTCTTTTATGGAAATCTGAGAACAAACTTTTTTATATGTTATGAAACATAGTCTAACCTAGTTGGTTTGGCTGTAGAATTGATGTAAGAAAAATCTGATCATAAGGACGAAGGAATTTTGTTTGAATTCAAGGACTACTATTAGATATTCCTCTTTATATTCTCAGAATTTTTCAGGATGCAGTGGAAGCAGTGGCCCCACTGCCACTGGATCTGTATCTGGTTCCCCAGTAAAGGGGAACCTTTTATTTTTCAAAGTACAATTAATGTTTTCATGTTATTGAATTGAAAATTATATTCTGTTAGTTGGATTTGAAATGTTATTGAGTTCCGGTTCTAAGGTATTGTGCTAGCATTTCAACTAGTTTGAAGCTTCATTTCACACTAACAGCTAATTGGTTCAATTATGTTGGTTTCCTTTTTCTTTATTTATATCAGGCAGCAGCATATTATTACCACGGTTTGATCATGGATGAAGGAAACACAGAGAAATCCCATGGTATGGCTGTAGCTGCTCTACAAGCTGCAGATGAATATTTCAAAGAAAGTAAAAACGCATGTGAGGCTTTTAATGCTGCCCATCCTTTTTCAAGGTATGGCATGGCCATAGCTTCTCTACATGCTGCAGAAGAATATTGTCTAATTTCTGTGGATTAGTGTTCCTTTCTGAATCATATCTGTCTTTTTAGACTATAGCAGCCAGACTTGCATAGCCCTGTAGGAGTGGGGAATGGGAAAGACTGAGGAAAGGGACCTTGCTAACTCTACCATGCTCGTCCATAGATGCCTCCTTTTTGGGAAAGATTTCTTATCCTCAATTCCTCATCATTGCCCACTTTAAGCCCTGGACCTGGAATCCATACTGCTAACCCAGCTTTTTTAGCCCTCGTTAGGTTTGGCTAGTGAAAAACTACTCCAGTAGATTCTTTTCATCTTCTGTTCACAGTCAAATGTTTTTATCGAGGCACTACTGGCCTCTCCTCTCATGGCTGGAAAAAAGAAGATATAGGAAATCTTGGATTATTGTTAAAACTTATAATCTCATTACTTAGTGGTGCTTTGGTTGAGATAACACAAGTACTGTACTGCCCTCCCTTCAAATTCAAATAGAACTATAAGTCACATCCACTTGGAAATTTCTTTCATGCAACTTCAGCCAACCACTGCTATGGACCTGCTATAAAGATTTTCCTCAAGTACACATGAACCTGTTGTGCCTGAAGGAGATACCATTTATTAATCTGTAACCCTAGAATTGTAAAAATTTTCATGGGCGTGATATACCATAGCATTTTTGTACATATGCATAAATGCAAAATTACAAACAACTGATATCTTGTAACCACCCTTTTCAGTGCTTCAGTCTTATACTTGAATATGTAATCCTGCCCTTAAATACACATGTATGCTTATGCTGTTAGGTATTGGTTCTACATTTGCTTTTAGAAACCTGTTGGAAATGCTGAATTAATGCAAATTGCTATCGCTATACTTTTGGGACATGCAGTTTCCAAGTTTCCTTTAAGGTTGACTTTGTTCTTCAGACATTTTCTATATGGATATAACTACTAATGTTCTTGATGTTGTTGCAGAAATCCAACACTATGGGGGACGATGAAATATCTCTCCGAAAAAATTCCCAAAGATACGTCTAGCAAGGTGCGGATAAACCGTGATCTGTACTCCCATGAAAAGTAAGTGTTACTTCAATAAATTTAAATACAGTTTCTAACTTCTATATTTTCATTTATATCTTTGGCTAAACACAAAGTTCGATGACGATGGTAACCTGGGTATGGGTCACATTTTACTTCAGAATAATGGAGACAGCCCCAACACTCCCTGATTTTGCCCTGGCACTGAAACCTGATGAATATCAACTACCTACAGTGGATCCATCATGGAGTGAGAACATAAATCAGGGTCAGAATGACTGGAACCAGGTCGAAAGGGATAAAAGATAGGCCCTAGTAACTATTTCAAGATGAAAGTATGCGAGGACCAACCTCAAATACAGATGGCCATTGAAAATTAGATGGACTTCCCCAATTGTTGAGGTTACCAAAGGTCCATAGTGAGTGGTTTACTTCTTGCAATCTCCTTCCATGTTGATAGAGCAAAGTCCTAGCTCATGCTGTGTGTAAAACTGTAAATTAACTTCTCTTCTTTGCCCATCTCCCATTTCCTAATATTGTGTATGCCCCATTTCTTCACTGAGTCCGTTTTTACTTATACCGTACACCTCTCCATAATTTCCAGAGTCATTAATGAGATCAAATATTAATGAGGTTACAAGAAACCTAATGTATGTATGGTGTGAGGGAAACAAGGGAGAGGGATGAAATTTTTTACTAATCAAATTGCAATATTAGGTTATATTATAATTTAAATAATAAAAAAATCATCTCTCCCCTCTCCTCTGTCTCCAACCAAACATATTCCGAGGGAGCGATATTGAACTACTATATTTGTCTAACATCTTGTACCAACAAAAGAGAAGAAATATCTATGAGCATGAGGATCTATA
>BPVZ01000039.1:2299394-2312788 GCA_020521535.1 Rubroshorea leprosula
ATTTAATTATTTTTAAACATGTCCTTATTAGTCATTTAATATTAAATAACAACTACTAATTATTGTATAACCAAACAATTACATCCATCAAGTATCTACTATTCGCTACTCATTTTTTTCTATTCATCATTTGTTATTTGTTAACTGCTATCTGCTACTTACTGCCCGTTACCCACTACCATTATCGGCTACTTGCCACCACTATCTGCTACCCGCCATCGCTATCTACTATCCGCTACTCACTATTGACCGGTACCCATTATCTACTGAATTTTAACTATTATACCAAATAGATTTTAAGAGTATTTAAATAATTTTATAATATTCGTGCACTTTTTTCATACATGTTGGCATGAAAAATACTTTTTTATATTTTCTATAAGGTTAAATCTCTAATTTGGTCCCTGAATTATTGTACAGACCCTTGATTTGGTCTTTACTATTTACCAATTTACCCCAAGTTGGTCATTTCGTATAAAAATAGTTGACGTATCTCGTTATTAACGTGACACGTGGTCATTAAGTAAATGTTTTTTGTCGTTAAGTAATTGTTTTTCACCGTTAAGTAATTGTTTTTTGTCATTAAGTAATGGACATGTCAGTTGTTTTTTGTATGCAAAGATTAATTCAAGACTAAATCAGTAAATAATCGGGACTAAATCGATGGTCTGTACATTAGTTTAGGGACCAAATCAAAAGTTTGTAAATGGTTCCGAGACCAAATTGAGAGTTTAACCTCTCTATAACAACTAATGAGAAAAAAGTATAACAAATGTATGCTTAACTTGTGACATAAGTTAAAAAACCCCAAATTTTATTTGCCTTTTTTTGATATATTAAATAATAGGTTATATAAGAGAGAGAGTAATTCTCATCCTTTATCAAATTATTTCTTATTAAATTCAAGTTTTAAAGTTAAGATCTCTAGTTTAAAATTTTAAACTCTTAATTAATTGTGTCATAAGGCTTTTTTTTTTAATATAACTAATGAGAAAAAAGTACAATAAATATATCTTTAATTTGTGTTATAGATTAAAAAAAAACCCAAATTTAATTTTTTTTTAAATACTCTTAAAATTATTCGGATAAATAATTCTTAAATTACGTAAAATTGTCTCGAAAGCACCTAGCCAACCAAACATGTAATTGAGCAGCAGTTGGAATGGTAGGCAAATGGTGGGGGGCGTAACTCGCCACCCATCTCCATTAACAGAGAATTTGTCTAGGTCCTTATTAGTCATCCAAGCATGCTTAACATTGGAACCCTTACAAACAAAACTCCCAATTTTTTCCTACAATAAAACCTAAGATGGGTCCTGTATATTTCCAATTGAAAATAACATTACATAATACACAAATTATTTAGAAAATTCGTCCCGATTGATAATTTCTTCAATAAAACCATGTGAAACACAAAGTTTGAAACAAAAGTAAGCCTAAAATTACTTTCGTTATATTGCTGTTATAATACTATATTGTATTACTTTGTATCAACTGATACATACTGTTTCTACTTTAAAATTGTATGAAACATAAACCGGTACATACTAGTTAATTTTTACTCGTACTAGTTTGCAATGGTTGAAATATCCGGTCCATACGGCTTCATACCAGCCGCTACAATTTTTATGCTTTTAAATCAATACAACTTGGCTCCTCTAAGTGTAGGGATGGCAATTTGCCCCGATTCCTGTGGAGTCTCATGGGATCCCGTGGGGATCCTCGTGCGGGGAGGAATATTTTTTTCTGTGTGGCGAGGATAGAGAGTATTTTCTCCTCTTGAAAATTTACGGAGAATTTTCCCCGCCCCGCGAGGCCCCATGGGGATCTCCATCCCCGTAAAAAATTAAAAAAATATGTAAATTAGTTTTATTTTAAATTTAATTCAACCTTCAAACCTAAATTCAATTCAATAAAATTTAAATTTAATCCAATTTTATCCAACCTATTATTAACCTTTTAGTTATTTATGTTAGATGGATCTTTATTTATGTTAGATGGATCTTTATTTATGTTTAGATAATTTATATTTAAAGAATTTTAATTAATTATACTTGAATTTTTAAAATTTTATTTATTATAATTGAATATTAATTAATTATATGTAAAAAAAAATTATTTTTTTATATTAATTGGCGGGAAACGGGGATGGGGACAAAATTTACCTCCCGTTAAAAATTTTCGTAGGGGATCCCTGTCCCTAGACGAAAAGAGACTCCCGGCTCCGCGAGGCCTTGTTGAGATCTCTATCTAAGTGTATATTAGGTCTAATACTTTAGTTTCAATTAAAGCCTTAAATTTTCAAATTGAATCAAGTAAATTGAATTATATATATGACCTATTATGAATTTTTTTTTAAACATTAATGTTTTTCATTTCAACTAAATGTCATTTCATGTATATATAGATTTTTTAACTTGTGCCCTTTATAGTATAGGTTAAAGGTACATTAATTGTACATTTTTACAGTAAATTTTTATAGTAATATATAAAAGTAAATATTATTTTTAACATTAATATCACGTGAATTATTTTAATTGAGTAATTAATAAATTTAAAATCAACTTCTACTTTTTTTTATAAATTAATTGTAGTAAAATGTAATGAAGACATCCTAAAACTATGCTCTTAGTGCACAAAATAGAAAAACCCTAAATATATATAATTTATAAAAGAATAAAGATTTATTTATACATAAATTTTACACATCACGCTTATACAAAATCTTAACAATTTATTTCTTCACTTCAATAGTTGAAATTTATTCATATTTATTAAAAATAATTACTTTTTACCTAAAAAATCATAATAAATCTCAACAATTGAAAGTTAATAAATAAATAATTGAGATTTTGTGCCAATATGGTATGTAAATTTTATATATAAGTGAATTTTTTTTTTATAAAAATATATACTTATAAAACAAATTTGAATGGTACACAATATGATAGAGTATATGGTAGATACTATACCCGTAACAAAACCTATATTCATACAATCAAATCATAGTCGCACGTCATTGGACAACATTGGCTTTCATACAATACTTTTCTAGACAAAGCACTCCGAAAAAGAAAAAAATATTATAATTAAATTGACTTTAATTAATGTTTAGTATGTTTTATTTTTTTTTCTTTTGTACATCAAATATGTTATACAAGAAAAGATAACCATTTTTTTTTTCAAATCTCTCTCTATTTGATTTAAAATTTAAATATGAAATTTCTAATTTAAAATTTCAAGTTTTTAATTAAATGTTGACCCATCTTTTTTTCGTTTTAACTTTTTTTTTAATGAAATATAAAGATGTTGTACACTTTTCAAAATAATTATCAAATACTAATTAACATAAAATTTTAAATATAGAAACTGAAAAGTCAAAACTATGAGGATTAAGGTCATCTATCATGTGATCCGCATGTGAATCACTGTATGAGATCACATGATAAATGACTCTAATTTATCATAACTATTTGACAATTTTAACTTTTCACAACCCTTTTTAAATAATACAATATATAAAAATAGTCACAGTTAACATCATATATACTACAATCTCAGTTCTCAAACACAACCTAAAGTAAATAAAGTAAGCTTCGCTATCAATAAATTTGGTTTCAATGTTGTCAATTCAAGTCAAGTTAAATTGGCCATGGTTAATTGTGGTTATGATATGCACTCCTTTCATGCAACAACACTTGGACACGTATGTACTCGTATCCTAGCAAGCATATCCGTTATATATATGTAGCTGAGATAGCGATATTTAGCATAATCATTCGGTGGTTAGAAACAATAAAGTTGGTTTACACAGTTGGCTCAATTTAATGCATCTGCCAACAATCATCGACACCCATTTAATGGGTAGCAACTAACATCAGAGCAAGCAACAATGTTATCATGTTCAAAACATTTTTTCCCTTTGTTCCTAAGTTACAGGAAATTCAGTGTTTTTCTTTATATAGCTAGATTTCAAAGCAAAAGCAGCGCGTTCCTTCATTGCATCCGCATGATCAGAAGGTGAAAGATTTTGTTTGATTATCAGTTTGGTCACACAAGTTGTTGATGATCACGTCGTTAACCTAACAATTCATCTCATTCTTCTCAGAGAAATCTCGTTTCTTTCACACTTTTTTTGTGCGAAGTTGGCATCGAAATTCTTTTAGTCCATCCTCGAGGTGGGTTTTAATCGGAGATGAAGAATCCGGCGAGTGATGTTATGATGGAGATTGAGTCAAGCAAACCGGCAGGGAACGGCCGGATGGTGGTGGGGGGCTTGAGTCCGCTGAGTGAGACCCTTTGGAGGGATAAGACTAACACCGAGTTCATCGGAGATGTGTCCGCGAGGCTGACATGGAAGGATCTAACGGTGATGGTGAGTCGCAGCAACGGAGAGACCCAGAAGGTTCTGGAGGGACTCACCGGATACGCCGAGCCCGGTACACTGACAGCTCTCATGGGTCCTTCCGGTTCTGGTAAGTCCACCCTTCTGGATGCTCTGTCTAGCCGCCTTGCCGCCAACACTTTCCTCTCCGGTACCATTCTCCTCAACGGCAGGAGAACCAAGCTCTCCTTCGGAACTGCGGTTAGAATTTCTTTCTCCTAAACATTTTACCAAACATGTTATAAACATACCCTTTTTTACTGATTCTTGAAATTCCACAGGCCTATGTGACTCAAGATGACAACCTGATCGGAACCCTGACAGTGAGGGAAACGATTTCATACTCTGCTCGACTGCGCCTCCCCGATCAGATGCCATGGCCGGACAAACGTGCTCTTGTTGAAAGCACCATTATCGAGATGGGTCTCCAAGATTGCGCTAATACTGTCATCGGAAATTGGCATCTCCGAGGGGTCAGCGGAGGAGAGAAGCGACGAGTCAGCATCGCTCTCGAAATTCTGATGCGACCCAGATTACTCTTTCTCGATGAACCCACAAGTGGTTTAGACAGGTTCTTCTCTGAGATTTGCTTTACTGGTTAATTAGCGATCTTCTTCTTCCTCCATAAACATTTATGTTAAGATTTCTCTGCTTTTCCCCAATCAATTGTGCCGCAGTGCTTCGGCTTTCTTCGTGACGCAGACACTCCGGGGACTATCTAGAGACGGAAGGACTGTAATAGCTTCCGTTCACCAGCCAAGCAGTGAAGTCTTCGAACTGTTCGATCAACTGTATTTGCTTTCTGGGGGCAAAACTGTTTATTTTGGCAAGGCTTCAGACGCGTACGAGGCAAGATTCTCACTTCCCTTTGCTTAATCTGCATTCAAAGTGATTAATAATTCCTATAAGAGACTCCCGTTTTGCGATTTGCATAATTTAAATAAAAGATTGTTGTTTTTCGACTGAATTTGTAAAAGATTAAATAAAAAAATATTTTAAAATTATATTATTTTAATAAAATATTAAAAAAAATTAAAATATTTTTATTTTTTTAATAAAATTTTATTAAAAAAACATAATTTTAAAATAATTTTTATTTAATTTTTTATAATAGCGGTTGATATTTACTTTTTTTTATTCAAATAATTGAATATATAGGATATAATTTAAATAATTAGATATATGGGGGTTATTTGATATTTTTATTTTATAGTGCAGCCGATCAAACTGAAATAGATTGGCAAGGGACAAACCTGCTTCCAATGTTTGAAATTATCTAGTTCGGTAATACTTTTTTGTTACGCTATAATACTAATAGAAATAAGTTTCCATTTAAAGTTCTTTGCGCAAGCTGGATTCCCATGCCCGGCTTTAAGAAATCCATCCGACCATTTCCTCCGATGCATCAATGCTGATTTTGACAAAGTTAAGGCTACTCTTAAAGGGTCCATGAAACTTCGGGTAACATAATATAACTTCAAGTTCCTATTCTTCTCTGTTGGTATAGTATTTTCAGTGTAAGATTGCCTCCAGTTAATAAATTTCTTAATTTTAATCAGTTTGAGGAAAGTGACGATCCACTGGAGAGGACGACAACAGCTGAAGCTATCAGAAATCTCATTGACTTCTACCAAACATCTCAGCAATGTTACTCTGCAAAGGAGAAGGTCGAGGAGATATCAAAAGTTGTAAGTTCCTTTTGATGCAACCATTGTTTATAATCCTAGACAAAATCTCTTCACTTTCTCGTAACTTTAATCATACTTTTGTGTTCTAATCCTCTGTTTTGCAGAAAGGGACTGTGCTAGAAACTGGAGGCAGTCAAGCTAGTTTCTTGATGCAATCGTATACTTTGACAAAACGTTCCTTTGTTAACATGTCTAGAGACTTTGGGTATTATTGGCTTAGGCTTCTGATTTATATTGTTGTTACTGTCTGCATTGGAACAATTTACCTGAACGTGGGCACGAGCTACAGCGCAATTCTGGTACTCCAATTATCTCTAACAATCTATGGCAAATTTGAGTACTTCTAAAATATCTTGATATGACTCGGTGAACTTTGTGGAACAGGCTAGGGGAGCATGTGCATCTTTTGTCTTTGGCTTTGTCACGTTCATGTCAATTGGAGGGTTTCCTTCCTTTGTGGAAGACATGAAGGTATGATAATATATAATAGTTGAGGCATCTCAATCTCAACAAATTAAGCAAGCCCCGGGCTCTGCTTATGATAGTTTTACTTTAATAATTGCAGGTTTTCCAGAGGGAGAGGCTAAATGGTCACTATGGAGTGGCTGCATTTGTTATAGGAAATACGATATCGGCAATGCCATTCCTAATCATGATCACCTTCATCTCTGGAACCATTTGTTACTTCATGGTCAATCTTCATCCTGGTTACCAGCATTACCTTTTCTTTGTTCTGTGCCTTTATGCCAGCGTCACTGTGGTTGAGAGCCTGATGATGGCAATAGCCAGTATTGTCCCCAATTTCCTCATGGGTGTTATCATAGGAGCTGGAATTCAGGTTAGTATAATTTGCACCATGTTCAACTTTCCATGTCGATCGTCTACGTGATTTTATGAATCAATCCTCATGAGATATATACTCTTTTGTTTTCAGGGAATATTCATGCTTGTTTCTGGGTACTTTAGACTCCCAAATGACATCCCAAAACCTATCTGGCGTTATCCCATGTCTTACATTAGCTTCCACTTCTGGGCTCTACAGGTAATGAAGATCATTGGCACATATTAGAAAGACTCCTGTTTTACCATTTGAATTGCAAAAAAGGATCTTAAGATAAGAGAGAGAGTTTGTTTCTCATCTTGAAACCCTTATTATGTAGTTCAACTACAAAATAGCTTTTTATATTAGTAAGGTTAAAAAAACTTTATGTTTGAAATTAACATTGACATTATACATTTGTTTTCCAGGGGCAATACCAAAATGATCTAAAAGGGTTGTTATTCGACAATCAATCACCATTTCTTCCTAAGATTTCTGGGGAGTACATCTTGGAGAATGTGTTCCAAATCGATGTGCATCGATCAAAATGGATTGATTTGAGTGTGCTCTTTAGCATGATCGTGATATATCGCGTCATCTTCTTCATCATAATTAAGGTCAATGAGGACATTACTCCTTGGATAAGAGGATACATAGCAAGGAAAAGAATACGTACAACATAACAAGGGAACTTAGAACACAACAATTATGCTTGTTGCCCTGGCACACTCTCCTTCTTTAACGACTTACGCCGCCAAACCTGCATCTCATAATCTAAATATAGGTTTATAATTTTCCAGTTACTATACATTGTTCAGTCCATATTTATTGGATGCCTTCAGTTTATATAATAAGTGAAAATGTGAAAACCATTTCCACTTTTTGAAAATTTCATTTTCCCTTTTTATGGAAAAAAATCGTTTATTAATCAAAAGTTACGAAATAGAAAGAACATGGGTCGGGAGGAAATGGATAAAGTAGTTTACTACAGTAAACATATAATCGCAAATCGTCAATGTCTGAAAATTTCTAACTTCGCTAAAAAAGCGGTACCAGAAAAGGTCCCTTGAGGGAAGCCACAATGGGCATGGGCATAAACATTAAAACTACCCAGTTTGAAGTCCGAAATCAAACGGACCAACATTGCATGAGAACAAAACAGAAGCTGGCAACTTCAGAATGAAGTCATGAAACACTGTGTCTCTGTCTAATGCACTGCACTTCTGTTTGGTGATGAGATCTTCTCCCTAACTGAGAGAAATCAAACCCTACAATCTCTCTGTGAAATAACGAAGAATCGATGAACCAGCTGGTTCAATCTATTGGTTCTTTTAATGTCAATTCAAAGTTTAAATTAAAATGTTGTGCATAATAAGAATAGAATACTAGATCTTCAACAAATGGAACTTATTTTTCAAGTTGCTTATAAGTTACTTTTTCTTTTACAAATTTCAATATGAAAAAGAATTTTTCAAGCATGAAGTATCATAAACAACATTAAATTCTGTGGGCATCATTGCTGAAATTTCATTCCCAATACATGGCAAACCAATGAGAGCCCACACATCAAGCAAAGAAATAGACATTGCACCACATGGAAAATGATAGTAGTTGTATGCATTTGACCAAAATGACAGTGCAACAGCAATGATATTTTGTCAAAAATGGTTTAATATGTGGTCATTTGTATAAAGCTAAACAAACTGATGTTGATCTACTTTGCTAGCCTCTGCATTCTCCTACCCTTTTTCTTTGAAGCCTTCTATGCAAGATTTTGGGATTACTGGTTTGATTCAAAAATTTTGGATGAGCTACCTTCTCCCACCTAGTGGATGGAGGCCGTCGAAGAAGCTCATCACAAACTTCTTCCACCACTTAGTCAGAATTGACTTATTGTTTGTTGATAGCAAAGGCACTTACCACATGTTTAGCTACATTTTCTATGCTTTATTTAGTTAATTTCTAGCACTTGTCCTTAACTTATTTCATTACCAATACTTTAATTTAATTTCTAGCACTTGTCCTTAGCTTATTTCATTACCAATACTTTAATTTAATTTTTCTTAATACTCACTTTAACCCAAGTCCTTGACATGCTTCCAAGGCAAGTTTGAGCTCACTGTACAGGAATTAATCCCTCATTTTTGCCAATTGTCTGATTCAGGCGCACTACCATGAATTCTTTGGTTGGGCCCTTCCTAACCAAATAGACCATGAACCTGTAGATCAAGTACAACAAAAAGGAAATATGTTCTTGCACATCAAGTTCCTAGAAGCAACTTCTTCCATCCATTCATGATAGGGATATGTTTATTATTTCTTGTTCACTAGAAATTTCTCCCACATATTGATATCATTAAATATCTCAAAGATCGCCATTGTACATCAAAGCACCTATGGATGGCACACCAGTCAATTGTGTTTTAGTTGATAATGGAGTTGCTGTTAATGTTTTGTCTCTTAATGCAGATCCTCTTTGAACAACCTTCTTCTAGGATAATGCAGCCTCTTGTTTTTGGCAATGCCCCACAAATCTACAACACCCACATTGATAGAAGCATTAGGAAATGTATTGGAATCAACACCCATTGGGGCTGCTAGTTTTTTTGGAAATTTGAGGATGCCACGATCAATCTTATCCTATAAAACATTCTAAAAAATAAGACAATCATTAGTCAAATGTTTCTAAGAATTGCAAAACTTACAATAGACTTTGCCAAAAATGTCCACTGTAGAAGGAAACTTAAAACCTAGTGGCAATTTAATTAGACCTCTCTTTCTAAAGTGATTAAAGATTTCATTAGCTTTAGAAATATTGTAAGTGTATCATTTGCCAATTTCACTCAAATAATGCTTGGTAGAAGTTTTTGGTTGTTAAGATACTTTCTCAAGCACAGGACAAACAAATGGTGTTTTTTGCCACAACTTCAGCCACATCTAGGTTGAAGCTTGTGTCATTATAATACGTTTAATGTGAAGCGGCCTTCCTTTGAGTTTTTTCCTTCAAAAGATTTTCATATCTAACCAGTTTGTGAGAAAGCTCATAAAAGTCATGGAATTTCATCCCTTCAAACTTCTTTCTAAGCTTGATGTCAAAACCATTTTTTGCAAACTTAACAAATTCTTGCTTAGGGAGAGCAACATGACATTTAATCCTTGCTTTTTGAAATCTAGCTAGAAACGCTTTAGAAGACTCTCCAGACCTCTATGTTAGCTTAGACAGATTAGCCATTGATACTTTTGGCTCAAATTTGTAAAATTGAATATGAAAGAGATCTTCCATCTGTTGCCAAGTAAAAACAAGATTCTATGGCAAACTTAAATACTAAGTAAATGTTGTTTCAATAAGAGAATTTTGGAAGAGTCTCAACTTAAGAAAATTATCCCCAGAAGCTTCACCACATTGAATAGTGAACCAACCAATATGCTTCATAGGTGAATGGCTGCCATCTCCTAAAAAGAGAGTGAATTTGGGCACCTTGAAGCCTCCAAGAAAGGGATTTTCTTGATCAATATGGTTCGAATAAGGCTTCCGATATGCAAGATGAACAAGGGGCCTAAGAGTAGGACTATAAGTCTCTTGAACAACATCAATCAATTGCTTACAATTCACAATAGGAATTTGTTGATTCTGGTGAGTTGGTTGATTCTTTAAATGCTAAAATGGTTGTAGAATTGGTTGGAAGAAATATCTTTGAGGAGGATTAATATTGACATTGTTGTTACTAGGATTCTACCTATATTGAGGTGATAAGTACCACTATTGTCCGACTTCTGGTTGGTAGAAAACAAAATTTGGCTGGTTGAATTACATTTGGCTAGCACCAAAAACATTGTTCTAGGCATTAGGTACCTACTGCACCACTAGAGGTTGATTGACATGCCCCTTGTGCCCCCGAGCTGAGGATCTGGAAAATTTTGTTGCTAGAGATACAAGTTGCCTTAAAGGACTCTGTTACTGTTGCTTTATAGTTCTTTTAGAAATTGTAGTGAGAGCTCTATGACTTTCTACTACTTCCTTTCAAACAACTTGAGAGTTTTCAGTAATGGCCCTTTCAACATTACTCATATATCAAGTGAGAATGTCTACCTCTTGTTGTTGGCTTGCCTGAAAATTCACGAGACTAAGCAAAACATTTTGAGAACTTTCTTCCTACAATTTTCCCATTTGTTGAGGTTCTTGAGAAACCTTGTTACTACATTCAATAGAATCACCCTTCTTTACATCATCCTTACCATACATGGGGTTCCTATAAGAATGTTTAGCAAAGGGAGAAATAGGAGGGAGGTACTTCGAATTGTTCTTAGCTTCAGAATGCACTGGACTCATAACGGTAGTTTCCAATTGCTAAGCAACTTCTTTTCCAACTCTCCTAGGCATGTTTATGACCATCTTATGCTCGAGGAAAGCAAAAAAGGGATCAAAAAACCTTTCTTGATACATGACTACCCGTGGGGGTCCCACCAGGCATGCTAATTAAGATTGATACCATTAAAATCCTATTAACCACACCTCACGGTAGAAATTACAATGAAGGTGTGCTACCTACTTTTGCTAGGAAAGTGGGAAAGGATTTGCTAATGACCTTCTCCTTCCACTTAGTTTTTCCTTGTAAAAAGGCTATTGGAAAAACGTTGTTTAAAATGTAGTGTGCCCAAATTAGATAATTGGTAGAAATGAGGGATTAATTCCTACACAATGAGCTCAAACCTGTCTTGGAAGCACATCAAGGACTTGGGTTAAAGTAAACAAGTATTAAAAAGATTAAATTAAAGTGCTAATAATGAAATAAGCTAAGGATAGCAGCTGAAAATTAACTAAATAAAGTGTTAAACAAGAACTGAAACTACAAGCAGAAAATGTAAATCTGGCAAAATTTTGAAAAAACACAATAGAAAAGTAAAAGACTCTAAGTTTAATTGAAATTGCGAACATGTTTGAATTAAAATCAAATTGAATGTTTAATAATTAAGAAACTTAGTAGAAGCAAATTACAATAATTAAAAAAAGTCACAGAAACTAATCTTACCCAAAAAACTAAATCAACTAAGAATAATAATATGTAGGGGACGTTGATATACTTCTACTAAACTAACAACTTGATGGAAAGGTGCTAGAAAATAGCCTAAAACTAAGAGATTCCTAGGCTATACTAAATTAAAGGATGCTTGACGAAAAAAGAGGTTTGAAAGATAAATGATTTGTGTTGAATGGTAGCCCTATGTGTAGAACCAAAAAATGTCCTCAAAATTGAAATTTATAGGTCTCCATAACTACTCTACTCAGTAAAAAATCATATTTGGCTACCTCTCCATTGACAGTAAAATAAAATCTCAATAAACCCAATTTTCACTCCTTTATGTACACTGTCCGTTAGCCAAAAATAGGAAAAATACAACCAAAATACAACCAAAATTCAACAAAAATCCATTAGATAAAATCCTTGAAAATCACCCTCATCCTTCTCCATTTGACAAGCCAATCTCTTTTTTAAGTTAAAGATCAAATCTCCAACCTTCTCAAAGGATAAAAATTTGATTTCTAATAGAATACCAACTCATGAGATTTAATAGATAGAGTCTAAAAGTAATTGGATTGTACTCTCCTTTGGGCCATACAATTCCTTATAACCTAACAAACTCTTCATTGTCAAATCCACTTCCAAAAGAAATAAAGTTTGATGCAGTGGAGTTAATTAATAAAAATGCTAGACCCCAACTTAGTAAAAATAATCCATACCAACCCATGGCAACAAAAAATGAATTCCATTGTGCTGGATCACAACCAAATAATTTATAATAAATCATGAAAAATTAATGACTACTTAATCATTATAAGGACACATAGTATTATCTAAGAAAATTACTACTGTGGTGTAAACAATATACTGAAGGAAAAACTTACTCTTAGGCATTCCAAGAGGGCATAAACATATTTGAAAAATGTTAAATAGTCAATCTTTCTTCTAATAAATTTTGAAAT
This sequence comes from Rubroshorea leprosula, assembly GCA_020521535.1. Classification (NCBI taxonomy): domain Eukaryota; kingdom Viridiplantae; phylum Streptophyta; class Magnoliopsida; order Malvales; family Dipterocarpaceae; genus Rubroshorea; species Rubroshorea leprosula. The sequence continues at coordinate 2,312,270 of BPVZ01000039.1, forward strand.
TTATGGGAAAAAAAATTTACTTATAAGTAACTCGAACATTAATCACCAACAAATATAGCTCCTAAACTTTGTATTTCATTGTTCATGATTCCAAATTTTATTTTATTTTATTTAGTAAAATAATATATAATAATGACTGATTAACACAAAACAATAATTAAAATTTTTTTCATAAAAAATAAAAATAAAATTTTAACTGTTGAAATATTAAATAGAGTTGGTTTAATGAATAGTATTTATTTATTTTTATTCTAAAAGTTTTAAGTTCAAATATAACTCTAAAAAAATAAATATTGTTATGTTTAATTTTATTGAAATAAATTTTAAAAATTGGATTCATGACTATTGAAATTTATATAATCTAGTGGTATGGTGTTTGTTCTGCTGAGAGCCTTTCAAGACATGCTGTTCGCCTATTTTAGAATTAGGGTCCAATAAATATATACATATATATATATATGTATATGTTTAATTAATTTACATTAAAAAATGTCAAAGTTAACTTTTATTTTAATATTA
>BPVZ01000039.1:2312888-2324474 GCA_020521535.1 Rubroshorea leprosula
GGTTTTTACCTAATATTTAACTGAGTAGCTATACAACCACACCCATCACCTTAGTTTGAACAACTAAATTTGCATTAACTTACTGCAAAAAAAAAAAAAAAAAAAAATCGGGGTTAAATAACCGGTTGACTGCGCATGCTTTTGTGGAAAATAACTTCCGGAGATAAAATTTAGAAGTTATTTTCCAAAACTTGTGACCATATTTTTTTATTATTTCAAAAAATCAGAAAATGCATAAAACATTTTCCATAAAATTATTTTCCTTAACCAAAACACCCGGTTTAAAAGAAAAAAAAAAAAGAAAAAAAGAAAAAACCAAACAAACCATTCGGTTCACCCGGGCGGACTTCCAGATTCCTTCTCTATACGCTGATCACGACCGTATCATCCTAGGTTGCCGGAATCGCAAGATTTATTCGATCAGTCTCGACGTTCACCACCACCCAAAAATTCAAACACCATAACTCTAGATCTAGGGCAACTCAAGATGGTGCTAGTGTCCGCCGTTAGGGATTACATCAACCGGATGTTGCAGGACATCTCTGGCATGAAGGTTCTCATCCTCGATTCACAAACGGTAAATCGTTTTGCTTTCTCCGTACAAATTCGGAAACTTTCTTCTTAATCGCATTTTCTCTATCCATCAGTTCATTTGCTTTTGTTCATTCAATTCTTCAGTTTCATAGAATCTGAACAAACTCGAACAAATTGTATCATGCAGTTGATGTAGCTCGTATGTTGGAAATTTCGAAGTAATAATCAGAGATAAAAAAATAAATTTTTTTATGATCTGAGTCTGGTAATTTGAAAAACTTTAGATAATGGGAAACTGGTGATATTATGAGCCAAATTTTGAGTTTAGACATCATTAGGACTTGAGGAAAACCTTCTGCTCTTCGCATTGTGCTCACGATGGGACTCATTGTTTCAGTTGTAAGGCAAATCTCCGTAAATTTGCTTTGAATTTGATTGACTATTAGGCGTTTGACTTTAAGTCCTGCCTGTCAATGGGTTTATTGCTATTAATTGGGGTCTGCTGATGTCTTGGATCAACGTTTGATTTATGTAATCCTGAATACTATAATCAGTCAGTTTGCAACAATTGGGATAAGCTTAGGGATTAGGGTAGTTAGTGAACAGTAAAAGAGAAACGAAGTTTTGTGATGAGTGCATTGTGTGGCTTTATTTCTCTTATAATTCCATGATGTAGACTCAACTAGACCATTGTATAGTTGATCATTGAATTCAGATGTTAGACTCTAATGGGGGAAGCTGATGCAGATTTCTGTTGTTTCTTGCATAATTCCTTCACTCTTCCTGCTACTTTTGGGTATCTGTAGCCTAGCAAACTGGCAACTTGTCTTTTGTACTGCATTATAATCATTCAGCTTGGGTTGAGTCAATGGTTGGACTGCTCCTGCCCTGAGTCCTCTATAAACATAGTCGCCTGCAATTTGCTCTGATTTAGCCAGTGATATGAGTTATCAATATCATTATTTGCATTTTATGCTTTCTTATTGACACATATGTCTGGATCTGGAATGCTATTCTTTTCCTCTCTTTTTTTACCCTTTCTGCAATGGCCACTAATTTCATTTTGCATGAGATGAGATTGATGGAAGGTGGAAGGTAGCTTCCTTAATTGAACTTCTCCTGTGCTTGGTTCACCAATGGTTACAGGTGGCCCTTTTCTTTATAGTATTACATTGAGGATAAAGTCCCAGCCAGGTCATTTTGTGATTGTGAATAACAGTGTAGTCAATAGCAGGTGCTATGGCACTATAATGGCCATAGTGTAGCGCCTTGGTGCTCTACTGCTATGGTAACTCTCATAGTGTGGCGGATTTGCAATGGTGGCCGCATTGATCTTTAAAGCAACTAGGTGATTATCTCTTTGTATGCATGCATTTAAGTGTTCGGGGTGATGGTTTTTCATGTCCCAACTACAATTTAAAAATTCATTTGCGTTTGTATCTAAGGTCAGTTACAACTCCTGTTGCATAACTTTCCTGATTACAAGCCTATATAAAGCCTTTTTTTAGATAAATTTGATCTGCTCTATCCAGAATCAGTTTGTGCCAAAATTCTTGGTCAACTTTTACTGCATGCCTCTAAGTAATCATTTATTGTTGTTATTATTTTTTTGGCTTTTGTTGCTAGCTTTTTTGGTTAAGTATGATAAATCCTTAAGGAAAGGAAAGCACTTTCATTATGAGAAATTTGTGTTGTTTTCTGAGTTTCAGGTTAGCAGTGTCAGTGTTGTCTATTCACAGTCTGATCTGCTCCAAAAAGAAATATTTTTGGTAGAATTGATGGATTCAATTTCCAAGTCAAAAGAATCTATGTCACATCTCAAAGCTGTTTACTTCATTAGGCCTACTTCTGAGAATATTAATCATCTGCGGCATCAGTTATCTAATGCTAGATTTGGAGAATACCATTTGTGTAAGTTAAAATTATTTTTTGGGAATTCAAGGTGTTATGATTTAATTTTATTGTAAAAATTTTTCCATTTTTTATCAATTAGTTTCTTAATGCCCCTTTTGGTCTGTCCATTTTTTTTCTTTGCTTTTTACAGTTTTCTCCAACATGTTAAAGGATACCCAGATTCATATTTTAGCTGATTCAGATGAAAAGGAAATTGTCCAACAGATTCAGGTAACAATTCATGTATCAGTGCTTTTGTAATCTTCACTGTTATTCATGTGATGATATTTTACTTCCTTATCTGGATTATTATTGTTTCAACTATAAAATTGATAAATAGGAAGTTTGAATTTCTTTTGCATCCATTGGTAATATTATGTGACAAGTTTACTCTAAGGCCTAGGTGAATCATGCAAGGACCATTTCTTTGGTGATCATAAGATCTCCACTGCCATGAATAAGAGCATAGGTTCAAGTGTTGAGAGTGTGTTGTGTGATTGAACGGAAGGTAAGGGCTGTGTTTGGACCAGAAAATCTACAGCTCTACTTTCCTACAGCATCAACAGTTACCTTTTTTTTTTTTTGAAATATCAAATCCAGAGGAATATGTAAAAGCTGGGAAAACTAACCGAGGGTCAGTTTTTTAAGATTTTTTCCTCTAGTTTCCTTTGGATACATCATGAGGAGGCATTGCCATGTTCATTCCTGACTGTTCTTTTTTTCTTTTTGGTTAATGAGAGACACTTTGCTAACTTCTAAAGGGCTGATTTAAGCATTGTTCTTGTTCCAGGTGGAAAAATATTTTATTTGATTTAGATACTATATTTTCACCTTCCTGTATGTAATATTTTAGTTTTTTGCATAAAGTTTCTGTCATCTTTTGTTCTTTTTTTGAAAAAGAAAAAAGTTTTTGAACAGTGAATGTGTACTGCAGTTTTGGTCCTAATTGAAGTTCTCATGTAAAAGTGTTTTCTTGAAATTGCAGGAGTTCTATGCTGATTTCATTGCGATTGATCCATATCATTTCACTTTAAATATGTCCTCAAATCACCGTTATATGCTGCCCGCAGTTGTGGATCCTTCAAGTTTACAGCACTACTGTGATAGGGTTGTTGATGGTATTGCTGCAGTTTTCTTGGCATTAAAACGAAGACCCATTATTAGATATTCAAGGACCTCTGATATTGCAAAAAGGATTGCAAATGAAACCTCTGTAAGTAAATTTGTGCACTGCAACTTTTGCACAATTTTCTATAACTGATCTGTATTGTCTCTTTTGTGGATGTGACAGAAGCTGATGTACCAGCAAGAAAGTGGTCTTTTTGATTTTAGAAGAATGGAAATGTCTCCATTACTGCTGATAGTTGATAGAAGGGACGATCCTGTGACTCCATTGCTTAATCAGTGGACTTATCAGGTACATGTTTTTCTGGTCATTATCTCTATGATTATGGTTGTCTTGGTTGTAATTATGTGTCTCAAATTTTTTTTTTCAAATTGGGTCTGGGTATTTTGGCCTTTTTTGGGCTAATGCACTTCATCTAGCTGACTGCTTTCTGCAGGCAATGGTTCATGAATTGATAGGTATTCAGGATAACAAAGTCGACCTGAGAAATTTTGGAAAGGTTCCCCAAGATCAGCAGGTTGACTCTATCTTCTACCCCTTTTTTTAAATATTTTGTTGTGTAAAATTTTGTATGATGTTGTATTCATTTTCTCATGCTTATAGGAAGTTGTGCTGTCATCAGAACAAGATGCCTTCTTCAAAGCTAACATGCATGAGAATTTTGGAGATATTGGAATGAATATCAAACGAATGGTGGATGACTTCCAGCAAGTTGCAAAAAGCAATCAAAATATTCAAACAATAGGTTGGTAAAAGGAAAAATTGAGTATTTGGACTCATTTAATAATTTACTCCGATATTAATCATTAAAGGCTACTTGTGGTTGTTAATTTGTTTACAGTTTTGAATTTTTGCAGAAGACATGGCCAAATTTGTAGATAACTATCCTGAGTACAGAAAAATGCAAGGGAATGTTTCAAAACATGTTACATTGGTCACTGAAATGAGCAAGATAGTTGAAGAGAGAAAGCTTATGTTGGTTTCAGAAACAGAACAGGAGTTGGCCTGCAATGGTGGGCAAGCAGCAGCTTTTGAGGTAGCATACAGTCAATTTTCCTTCTTGTAGTCTTACATATGTTGTTGTCTTCATGGAGTTATGAGTCCACAAATATGTTTTAGTTTCTTAATTAGTTTCCTGGTTATATGGAGATGTAGTTGATAAAACTATGCATTTTGATACTTTTACAGTTCATGACTTACAGTTTTTTTCGGTCGCTTGCATCTCTTAGACTGCCAGCTAAAATGATGGAAATTGGTATAAAATCTGTTTATTAGTATTAGATTCCACACCACTCCTCCCCACACTCCCCCAACCCCTATTGATGGGGCTTGCAGTTTAGCATTCATGGTATGGTTTAAATCTAACAAATTTTGTTAACTGTTATTGTGGAAAGGATCCATTTTGCCTGATTTGTTTACCATTTGCTAAGGAATCTATTAAATCTACATTCCCTTTTCAACTTGAATTCTTGAAAGGAAAAACTAGTCTCTAGTATTTATCATTTGGTGCAATTTCTTACTTGTCTTTATAGGTTTACTTGTTTGAGATATGGATGCAGCTTTCATCTAGAGTACTGTTGTGAATAAGTACATTTCACTATCTTCTTTGTGGTAGTATACTGGCAAAAAGTCTCAGTAGCAATTTGTAATTAGTCATAGAACATCTTTTGTAATTTACAACTCATGCACTCTTCTTTACATGTTAGTCATGAAATGTCTGGTTTCAATTTACAGCTTCTCTTCTTTACATGCTTCTCTGCAGGCAGTGACAAATCTTTTGAACAATGAAAGCTTATCTGATATTGACCGTTTACGCCTTGTAATGTTGTATGCTTTGCGTTATGAAAAGGAGAGCCCTGTGCAGTTGATGCAGCTATTCAACAAACTAGCTTCTCGGTCTGCCAAGTACAAGCCAGGGGTAGAATAACCATCTAGCATCTGATACTCATTTGCTTTTCATGTTCCTTTATTATCTTTTAATAGGCGTGTGCTTTGCTTTACTGGTTATTTTTATGAACACAATGAAAATTTATTGATTTTTTCAAAAATGATAATCTGTGTTGGTACAGATCATTCTTTATAGTAGTTATTTTGATTAGAAACATTTTATTATTCGTAACATTTAAAAAGTTTTCAGATTTGAAAGCTGCCTATATTTTACTAGAATGGGCTACTGGCTATAGACTTAGGTTACATTGAATGCTTGAATCATTAAGTAGTTTTGTTATTTGCTCTTTGATTTTAATCTGAGCCTTTGAGGTTAACTGAGAAACTAACTGGTTAGTTTTGTTGCAATTATGGAAGCATAAAAAGTTTTCAGATTTGAAAGCTGCCTATATTTTACTAGAATGGGCTACTGGCTATAGACTTAGGTTACATTGAATGCTTGAATCATTAAGTAGTTTTGTTATTTGCTCTTTGATTTTAATCTGAGCCTTTGAGGTTAACTGAGAAACTAACTGGTTAGTTTTGTTGCAATTATGGAAGCAGCTTATGCAATTTCTCTTGAAGCAAGCTGGTGTTGATAAACGAACAGGTGATCTTTATGGAAATCGTGATCTTCTGAATATTGCTCGTAACATGGCTCGTGGGTTGAAGGTATAGAGTCAGCCTTTACTTATTTGCTGTTGATGTATGTCTGTTACCTTACCAATAATTTTCAATCCTTTAAAATAGGGGGTTGAGAATGTCTACACTCAACACCAGCCACTTCTCTTCCAAACTATGGAGAGCATAACCAAGGGGCGGTTGCGGGATGTGGACTACCCATTTGTTGGAAATCACTTTCAGCAGGGCAGGTTTGTTATCATCCAAAAACTCATCCTAGAAGTCTTTTTTTGATCATTTAACTTTCACAATTGTTTTGTCACTCCTTTTTAATTCAATCATGTTTTTTAAAGCTTTGTTGGATTCCTCTTGCCGGCTAAGCTTGTATGGTTTGTCTTTTGCTGTTAGCATTTTGGAACTCAATCCTGAAAGATGTCAGCACTACCTGGATAATGGTAGTATAGTTGCTATACATAGTTTCAGCATCTCCTTAATTTGGTCTCCTTTTTTCCAGTTTTATATTTTTTTGTCATTTAGCCCCCTTTTTTTTTGTGATATTTTTTTATAATACCACTTCTTTTGGGTATTTTGGTTATTTGAGCCTAATCCTGCACAGTGCACTTAATCAATCTAGGCGTTGTGTGAACGTCCAAACCCACCACCTAGATGCCAGGTGAGGCAGTGGGCCACTGGCTAGTGTCTAGGCACGCTATTTACAACACGGAACCAAAATGAAGAACATATGACATTCTAATCTCATTCCAATAAGTAAATTAGGGGAAAAAAAATCAGTTACACCCAGCTATGAAGACTCTTAAACCCTAATAGGAGAATAGGATCCTTAATAAAATAAGTTAATAATAATTGAAATAGAAAACTGATAATACTCAAAGAACACTATTTCCTCCAGACCCTAGTATTGCATTGAACTTGCAAATTAACCCCTATTAACTAAAATCGCATAATAATCTGAACAAATAATTTCTCAAACTGACTATTTTTTACTGCATTATCCAATTCACTCTAGCTTTATTTTTCCACATCTTTTTCACAGTTTATTTGATTCCTTATACCCTTAAACTGTTAAACCACCTTCAGACAAACATAACTATGGAAGCTAAGTCTTTCATATGTCTATGATATTTTTGCCATTGATTTTTCTGTGTAGAAATGTATATTAGGAGAAAGGAGATCAAGAAGTTCTTCAACAAAGCATCTTCTATCTTTATGCAGGCCACAGGATGTAGTTATATTCATTGTTGGTGGGACAACCTATGAGGAGTCACGTTCTGTTGCCCTACAAAATGCCAGCAACAGTGGAATTCGTTTTATCCTTGGTGGGTCAGTGGTTCTTAACTCTGAAAGGTAGGTTGTGAATGTTTTCTGTCCAATTCTTGGATATTGTGTCTTCTAATGAGAAAAAGTTCATTTATATTTTTCTAGCACTACAATATCTGATTAACATATGAAACTTGAAACTGACTGCTTTCTTTTGCAGTGATGGTTTCCACTAAATTGGCTTGAACGCAGTTAGAAAATCTGTTGTGTTTGGGTTTTATGCCTTGGACTTGAGAACAGTGCATTGCATGTTTTTTGTTGTTCATAAGTGGATCCTAGCCTCAAGTCAAGGAGAGCTGTGACATTTATTAGGACAGTAAAACTGACAGCATTACAGTGCATTTGGATCACAGTAATGGTTATTTCATTCTAGTTAAATTCTTAATAGTGGAACGGTCATTAGCTGGTCTGGTTTCATTATTTAGATTTGAGTAGTCAATCATGACCTGGTCCCAGAACCTAATGGTGATAAGCAGAGCCCAACATGAATGTCAGGCCTCAACAAATCCCCTCCTTAACTGATGTGGACAGTGGAGTATTACCACTAAATACCTGGAATTGCTATTCTAATGGAAGGGGGTAGCCGGGTAGTTGATGCAGAACAGGAGAGAGAGAATGATTAGATGGAGAAATGGAGAGAAGAGAAGGGGATAGAGAAATATAGGAAATAGGGAAAGGAAGTGGAAGAGGAGGGATGAGAAACCTAGGAATGAGGAGATGAAGGTATGAAACCAGAGGGAAGAAAAGGGGAGAAGTTCTAATATTCCTAATAATCAGTTCGAAACTTAACATTCCCTACACCTAAAGCATAATAGCCCTCACGTTAACCTAAATCCCAAGACTCTTAAATAGGATGCAATCCAACCATAATGGAAGCAGGAAACTAATAATAACCGAGATAATAGTCAAATAACATAATTTCCCTAGATCCTAGATTTACATTTAAATTGTAAATTAGTCCGCAAGTAATCAAAATTAGATACTGATTCTCTAAAATATAAAAAATTACCCTAAGGATTAATTCTTTGTTTGCATCAGTATACTAGTATGAGCTACTATAAGAATAAGCTTGGTAGGAATAGGTTAATATATCTTTCTTCCTATTACCCTTACATACGGAATAACATGATAATGTTGAAAAGATCCTGCTAGTAGCAATCCCTATTTATATGTGAAATTGTGAAATAACTTAGAATATTTTCCTTATTTGGTTTGTTATTTTCATATGGTACCCTAGAATTAAAAACTTGCATATAGAGCATGTGATGTGGTCATGTTTCATGTACTTCTTGTGTAATATACAGAATTCTTCTTTAGTTTCACGTCAATATATCAAGCTTCAGCCTTCATATCTGAACTGCCTGATACAAAATACATTGTTTCGTGGAGTAGATCTGTTATGTTTCAGCTTCTTTATTATTATTTAAAAAAGTATATATATGACATCAACTATACAAGTCTTGTGCAGTTTAAATGTGATTCCATCTGAAATAGTTGTTCTGAATAAATTTGCAGGTTTTTAAAGGACCTAGAAGAAGCCCAGAGGATAGCTCGATCCAGCACCAATATATAAAATAAGGTTAAAATCATGTCATATGCTGCATAGTGCATTCCATGTATATCAATAGTTGTCACTCTATACAGGCATTCTTATTTGGTGATCTGAGGTGGGGCAATACTATATCCAAATTTTAAGAACTGGTTGATTAGGAGTCATCAAAACCAGCTTGTTATTTCTGCGCCATACGGGTTGATGTTCGCCAAATTTGCATAGATGGAGCTGTAAAATGCTTGACAACCATAGATTTATCTCAGGGAGATTAGATCTTGACTGCGCTCCAAGTTTCACATATAAATGCTAGTTTTCTTCCCTAGTGTGTGTGGTGTTATGGTAACATTCTTCTTTTTCATACACCTACTAACGGAAATAGAAGGAATTTTCTTTACAGATTTTCCCTGTATCATCTCTATATCTGGTTGATTTATTCAAAGGATTTTGGGGAGCAGTGTACCATTATATATATATATATATATATGAACCCGATTTTTAAAATAAATTAGAGCTTTAACCTTAAATTAAATGTTGATATTTAGACTTGAAAATTAATTATATTAGAATATAAAATCAATTTGCAAATCTAAGTATTAACATTTAAAAGAGTGAATTTTTAAATTTTAAATTAGATAGTCAGTTTTTAAATGTAGGTTAACACTAATTTTACTTGAGAGTTGGGATTAATATAAATTAATCTCATATATATATATATATACATACACACACATACATATATATATATAATAAATATGAATAAATTTCAATAATTAAAAGTGAAAAGATGAATAGTTGAGATTTATATAAGTGTAACGTGTAAAATTTAATGTTTAAGTGAATTTTTACCCATATATATATGCTAGAGATTTATCAATCATTTATCTTATTATTTCTAATGATTAAGATTTATTTACATTTATTAAATATAATTATATTTTTTACTTAAAAAGTTGTGACAAATATATATATATGAATTGGAATTTATTTACTCTTATCTCAACAAATCTTCTTGACAGATGAAATGGCATGTCACTTATTTTTCTCAAAACAAAAAAGATTTCTCTGATGATCCTCTCTTTTTTCCAAGCGTGGAACTTAATTTGTGAGTTGATGAAAAAACGTCGTAAATTACGCCTTAAAGATCAGACGATTGGCAAAGATGACGGATGAACTTCCTACACTAAATGGGTTATATGACAAAATGCCTTAGATATGATTTCAAGGACTCCTCCAAACTAATGTAATCAAGAAAAGTTAAGATTACAAGGAATATAAATGAATGTTGAACTATCGAGAATCTAAATGAATTTTAAATTTGCAATGTAGGTTGAAATAGAGCTTTAAAAGAAAATTTAATTGAAAAAAAAGTAAATTAAGTTAAAATAAATAAAATTGGAAACATGAAAAATCTACTGGCAACATAAAATATAAATTAACAGAAATGAAACTGAATATGAAATTAAATATCGATATCATTTGATTAAATTAAAAGAAACTTGGAAAACAAATAAAAAGGAAAGGAAAAGGAAAGGAAGCAATTCAATTACAAAGAAATATTACTGAAGACAATGAAACTCACCATTGCAAATTTGACAAAAGGAGAACTGAATTGCTAAACTAATCTAAGCTGAAACGTGGACCTAAAACTAAACTAAAGGGCTTGAAACTAAGATGAATCTGAGTATAAAGAGAAATTGTGCTGAGTTTGTTGTGTGAGATGTCGATCCTTTGCTTGATCTCATCATTAAGTATTTATAGCACCTTGGCAGCATTGTGGAGATCTACGGCAACATCCTAAAAAACCAACGGTAGTGTGATTCTTAAACAAACCAATCAATTTGTTGATACTGCCAATTATTCTCCTGGAAGCTTGCAACAAAGGAATAGTTTTGCTGCCGTTATAAAAATAACTACTCAATCTTATCTGGAGAGATCTACACCAACAACCTTCAACAGGTGAAATACTTGCCAGCATGGATGGCACGTGGTATCATCCCATTTGTTGAAAAATTAGGTGTAAACATTTACATATAAGTTTTACATGTAACATTTACAAAAAAATCTTGATCATTTATCTCTCAACTTTTAATAATTTAGATTTATTTATTTTTTATCATATTTATAAACAAAAATTATTTTTTATTGTGCAAACAAAAAAAAAATCATTAAATCCAATCATAAAATTGCTTCAAACTATATTTTAACATTCTTTTGTCAACTTGAGAAAAACCCTAGCAAAAAAAAAAGCATGGGAAAGCATGAGGAGCGGCTTCCAACTCCTCCCTCCTCCCATTTCCCGTCCATATTTCCTTTCCTTCTGCTCCTCTTGGTTTTAGTCCCTTAGGCCCCCTTCGCTCCCTTTCCACTCTTTCGCTTAAGGCGATTCCCCCATGTACCAAAAGTGGTGAATCTCCAACGATCCCTTATCTTACCAGCTCATCGTGATGAACCGCCCTTTTCCCCACACGGGAACATGATGATAAAAGAAAAGGTTTTTTTCTAACCGTGACAAGTGAGGGATGACATTCAACTTGATTTGAATGTGGCTGGCGGATTGGAGGCAGCGATTGATGGTGGCAATATAGGCTTGTAGAGG
>BPVZ01000039.1:2353283-2379249 GCA_020521535.1 Rubroshorea leprosula
GGTCCCATTCATATGTTTGCCAAAAAAAATAGAAATATAAATAAATAATTAATTTAATAAAAAATTATTAATGATAATAACCAAAAAAATTCAAACTACTTAAAATTTGAAGATAGAAATTAAGTGTTTAGGGTGTACACAGAATTTATTCCAGTACATTTTCTTATGTTCAGAAAGGACCTATCCCTTCGATGTATAAGCATTTGGGAGATTCTCCCGCAATTGAATCACAATTTGTTGTCTAACCTTTTGTGGCAAACCACCATACTCATCTAGCTTTGATGGGATCTTCATCCGATCTATAAGCATATATAGGGGCTTAGCTTGCCCCCATCCATGTGTCTGTTGGGGGATAGCCACATTTATCTCTTCATCACTGGGAGACTCAACCTGTGTATCAGCATTTGAAACTGGAGTCTCTAGTATCACATCTGTCGGATCCTCCTCTTGAACCCACCTTTGGGGGTCAAACGGATTTGGCTATTGCAATGGTTGAGTGGAATCTACAGTCTCCGTGCAACAAGAACTACAGCAATCCACTGTAAAAAATATAATAAATACAAAAAAAAAATCATTAATAAAGTAATTTAAATGCAATAAATTTATATTAAAATTATAATAAAAATTTGAATACTTTTAATTTCTATAGATAAGCAAATAATAATTAAATTACATTTTAATTGAATAACATACGGTATAACTAATATAAATAAAAAAATTATATAAATATTAACAAAAAATAATAAAATTAACAATAACGAAAAATAGACGTATAGATTGTATTCCAACTAATACAATTATAGAAGTATAAATAAGCAAGTGTAAACTTAAAAGTAATGATAATGTTATACAATTTTAAATTAAATAACATATAATATAACTAATATAGTTATAAAAGTACAAACAAGCAAATATTAACTCTAAATATAACAATAAGTTTCTATGAATATTATTACTTACTCATCACTACTATCATTCTCCTTAACATATGTTTCTATGTTTTTTTTCTTTTGATGTCTCAAAATCATCCCATTCCCCTTCTTCATCCTCTTCCCCAATCCCCTTCCTAACATCAGCTTCTTCATGTATTTCAATAAACCCCCCATTAGAATATTGCACAGGTTCATAAGCAACGTCATCAATATTTATTGGTTGAGGACTACAAGGCTCATCGTTTTGGAAATATGGTGCTAATCCTTCTTGTTGGTCATCTTTATTCTCAGGAGTCTTAATAGCTTCTAGCCTTAATTTTAAGTGTAGCAATCCATCCCCTTCTTTCATGATAAATAGATGGGTATGGTGTGTAATAAACCTGCCTTACTTAGGCTCATAAGATCGAAAGTATCTTGTGGGATTAATGTCAACCAATCGATGTTTTGATCCACTTGAACCCCTTGAGCAGGAGGAATTTTGTACCAATCACATTTGAATAAAACAACTACTTGTTGATGGATTGATCCATAGTACTCAATTTGAATAATTTCTTGAATTGCATCATAAAAATCATAATTTGATTCAATACCAATAGATTTGACAACACATACACCATAATTCATTGTTCGCTTATTTCTACCATAGAGAGCAATGTGAAATCAGAATCCATTGACAATATATCCATTATAATAGGAAACATAAGTTTTACGACTGCTCGATAAGCCTTTGATATGCTCATGGACATTAATGAACTCACCACTAGTTACCTAAAATATACAAATTGGAGAAGAAAATGTTAGATGCATTTGAAGAGAAATAACATATGTTAAGGAATTGAGTAGTCATATTATTAAATACTCACAACTTGTTCAAACCAAGGCACAAGGTCTCTCTCTCATTTTGCTTGAATTTGTTGAGGATTCATATTTTGACATTGTTCTTTCTCAAGTAAACTAGAAAATATGATAATAGTTTTTTTAGATATTAATACTATTTTTATTTCAATGAACCTTAATATAGCAAATTAAAGATATTAGTGTTTAGGTTTTTTACCTGACCCATCCCCGTAATTCTTCGCAATTTATTAACACACATAATATGAAGCAGCTTTGCATTCCTCTACTATCAAGTAACGTCTTCCAACTTTGCAACCAATAGGTTTTTCAACACATTTAAAGATGGATAGGCCACCATTATCATCAAATTCAACAACAATATTTCTAGGAGGATGATCAACTGTACTATGTACTCTATCATCAAAGTGATGAGAGATAAAATTTGTGATCTCAAACATTATGTAACTTTCACATATGGATGCTTCAGGACGCGCTTTGTTTTTCACTGTCAACTTAAGGCAATACATTCGCCTGATTCACCAAGAATTATTATGTATTAAGTTATGGTTAAAATACTAATTTGGTACCTCAACTTTTAATTTTGTATCAAACATACCCTCAAAGTTTAAAAAGTTCTAAAATGGTCTTTCAAGGACCATTTAGAATTATTTTTTAAGTTCAATGGTAGCTTTGATATAAAATTGAAAGTTGAAGTACCGAATTAGTATTCTAACCTCAATGCAATGAAACATAATAGATGGAGTTATTATACATTAATTATATTTACCTCTCAAATGGATAGATCCATTAAAATTACACCGGTCTTCCTACACAAGTCTCGTATGGAAGGTGGATTGTAAGATGCTTTATACTGTCAAAGAACAAAGGTGGAAAGATTCGGTCTAACTTACAAATGATTTTTGCTATCCTCTCTTGCCATATTGGCATGTCATTGACTTGAATCAGAGGAGCACACAAGGCCCTAAAGAACTCACTAATCTCAACAAGTGGCTCCCAAACTTGTTTCAGTAATAAATCATGAAATGTAATTGTATATGACTTTGCAGAAAAATGTGACAGTCATGACTTTTTATACCGAATAATCGTGCCTCTTGTCTATTGACACACTGAGATATATTGGAGGCAAATCCATTAGGGATTTAAGTTCCTTCAACCATTGGCATATTGATTTTCTTTGATCCCTACTAAGAACATAAGTGACCTTTGGTTTTTTACTCGAATTCACTCTTGTTTTTAATATGTGTAGACTTTCCTTTTATAATAAAATTCCAGATCAAGTCTTGTATTTATGTTACTTTTTTTTATAGGGTCATTCATCACTGTATGAAAGATATTGTCAGAAAGGTTTTTCTCATAATGCATGACATCTAAATTGTATCGAATCAAGTTTGTGTACTAATATGGTAATTCCCAAAAAATGCTCTTTTTAACCCAATTGTGCACTTCACTAAATCCGTAGATTTCTTATTTCTGAGATGGTTTACCAAATAGTATATCAGGCAACCAATGAATGTGACTGTGCATCTCATTACCTGCCAATCTCTCTAGCATTGCTCCATTCTTTGTACGACCCTTCATGAAGTCATTTTTATTTCTCCTAAATGGATGATCCGATGGTAAAACTGTTAGTGACAATCAAAAAATGATGTCTTCCAACCGTGTTCCAACCAAAAGGCGTTTGAATTTTCTATGCAATAAGGACAAGCTAATTTACCATGTGTGCTCCACTCAGGCAACATTGCATAACCAGGGAAGTCACTAATGGTCCACATAAGTGCAACCCTCATCATGAAGTATTGACGCCTAAAGTTGTCATAAGTTTGGACTCCAGAATACCAAAACTTCTTCAAATAATCTATTAGTGGTCGAAGCATTACATCAATATTCATTCTAGGACTTTGGGGACCTTGGATAATCAATATTCTTGCTTCATGCATATTGTTGGAGGCAAGTTATAAACTGACACAAATACTGACCAACAAGAGTACGGAGATGCAGATTGTCTAAAAGGAGTGAACCCATCGGTGCATAGACCTAACCTAACATTCCTTGGTTCACTAGCAAACTCAAGATGATTGTAATCAAAATGCTTCCACGCATCTCCACATGTAGGATGAATGATGAGCTGAATTTATACATATTAATGTTGAATTTTTGGCCTTGTTATTATTAATATTTGGATGAATTTTATGAGATTTTACATGGGTTTCATTTTTTATGCAGAAAAGGACTTGGATGCATAATAATAGGAGTTTGTGCAATTAATTGAACATCTTTTGGAAGTTGAGGGACTAAACTGCAAAAAAAGAGGTTTCTTTGGGACCTAAATGAATGAATCTTAAGTTTCAAGATCTCAGTGCTCATCGTACAAAACCTAGAGGATCAGATATGAAATTTTACCATTGAAGAAATTGCAAAATGAGGCTAGAAACCCGACACGGGTGTGGTGTCGACACATAATCTAGGTGTCGATGCTATGTGTCAAGCGACCAGAATTACAGATTCTGTTTCTTGTTCTGTGTCGTAATTCAGGGTGTTGGCATTATGCGTTCAGCGTCCAAAATCCCAATTTCCTATTTTGTTCCGAGTCCTACTTCTTTTCTAATAAGGTTTCTTAAACTCTATAAATACCCATTCAAAAATCAATTTGAGGGCTTTTGAGAGGAGACCAAGAGAGACGGCTAAGAGAAATTCAACAACAAAAGAAGATCAAGGTTTGGGATTTTATATCGTCAAACTGGTTTTGCTTCTCCTTGAATTTTATTTTATGATGTTGGATACTCATATATTTATCATGGGACTATTGATTTTCTTTTATTTAATTATGAACTAATTTAGCCATCTAAGTCTACAATGTAACCTAATCAATTTAATATAATTTTATGATTTTTATACTTTCAAGGTTTATTATTTTATGTAGAGTATATATTATTGTTCTTAATGTTTTTTAATAATTGACCACCATTAAAACTGATTTGGAGAGCATAATTGAACTGAGAGGAGATTTTATGCAATAGCTTCTAGTAATATATATCATGAATTGAACAAAAGCCAAAGATGGGCCAATGTGATTTGTGCAGCATTAGTGATAAGTGGACTTAATTTTCCATGTAAATTAGGAAATTTCACAGAATATAATGCATCTTTATCTATTTAAATTCACATAAAAATATGGTGGGTTAATAGGTGAAGATAAGTTTGGTATACCTTGAGAAAGTATATCAAATAGGATAGGAAATCCTGCTGTTACATAAATATTAAATACTTTGGAAGTATATTAATTGAAATTCTATATTAGTTGATTATGGTGAAATCGGATGCCTTAGAATTTTAACTCTTGGTGTTACTTAAAGTCAATTTATTTTTCTTTAATTAGTTTAGTCATTTCTCATTTAAATCATTTAATTTCAATTTTTCAAATAAAATTAAAATTGGTTAATTTTGGTACTTAATTAGTCTACGGTCTTTGTGGGACAATACTCTATTTTCATCATTATATTACTTAAACGAACTAGTACACTTGCTAGAGTAGAATTAGCTCATCAAGTTTTTGGCACCGTTGTCGGGGACTGTATTGGCTCTAATTAATATTAAAACAGATTAATTCTAGTTTTAATTTGATTTTTTTTTCTTTTATTTATTTTTCAGGTGTGCAAGTTGGTGCATTACTCATTTTGAAGACAAAGAACTTGCACCATTTGATCCTGAGATAGAGCGAACTTTTCACCTTTTAAACACAAGGAAGGAAGCTTTAGTTGTCAATCAACCTCACAAGATGGCAGAATAAGTTGTTGTAAGAACCTTGAGAGAGTATGGATCACCTTCAATGGACGGTGTGGCTTCATGTATACGAAAACCAGCAATACAAGCTAACAACTTTGAAATCAAGCCAACTTACATTCAAATGATTCAACAATTAGTCCAATTTAGTGGATTGCCAAATGAAAATCCAAATTAACATCTGACTAGATTTTTATAAATTTGTGACACATTCAAGTATAATGGAGTTTCAGAAGATGCAAAAAGATTGAGACTTTTCTCTTTCTCTTTGAGGGATAAAGCAAAGAATTGATTTTACTCTTTACCTTTGGACTAAATTACTACTTGGGAAGAGATGTCAAGCAAATTTCTTGGTAAGTACTTTCCTCCTTCTAAAATTGCCAAGATGCGTAACGATATTACTACTTTTATGCAGTTTGACAGGGAGTCATTGTATGAGGCATGGGAGAGATACAAAGACTTACTTAGAATGTGCCCACATCATGGTCTACCTATATGGTTACAGGTACAAACTTTTTACAATGGTTTATTCCCAAATACTCATACCATGATTGACTTAGTTGTAGCTGGATCATTAATGGGTAAAATTCCTGAGGAAGCTTATAAGCTAGTAGAGGAGATGGCTTCAAATAATTGCCGATGGAATTCTGAACGAACACCAATCAAAAGAAGTGCTGGAATACATGAAGTTGACACTCTCAAAGTCCTAACTGCTCAAGTGGAAGCCCTCCATAAGAAATTCGATAAATTGAATGCTTCTACTAGGCATGTCCAGCATGTAACTTGTGATTGGTGTGGAGGAGGACATACAAGTGCTGAATGTCAGGTAAGTAATTCCTTTACACAATCACATGAGAGTGCTAACTTTGTTGGTAATTTTAACAGGCAACAAAATAATCCCTACTCCAACACTTACAATCCTGGTTGGAAAAATCATCCAAATTTTTTATGGAGCAACAATCAGAACGTAGTATAGCAACCACTTGAAAAAAATCAGATTTGGGGGATTTGTTAAAAAAGTTCATTGCTGTTAGTGAATCAAGGTTTCAAAGTCAAGAAGCAGCAACCAAGAACCTGGAAGCAATAGTCCAGAACCAAGGTGCAGCAATACGAAATTTAGAGGTTCAAGTGGGTCAGTTGGCAAATATGATTTCTGGAAGAAACCAAGGAGCTTTACTCAGCAATACAGAGATAAATCCCAAGGAACATGTAAATGCCATAACTTTAAGAAGTGGGAAACAAATTCGAAGAGGGCAAGACATGATAAGTGAATCAAAAGAGAAAGAGAAAGAAATTCATGGGGAAGATGAAGTTCAAGAACCACCCAAACCCAAGGAAATCAAGCCATATGTGCCTCCCATTCCTTTTCCTTAGAAGCAATAGTAATACAATAAGGAATTTGGAAAATTTTTTGACATGCTTAAGAAATTGCACATTAACATTCCTTTTGTAGATGCAATAGCTCAGATGCCAAATTATGCAAAATTCTTGAAGAACATCTTGACAAATAAGAGGAAATTAGAAGATTTTGCAATGGTGACTTTAAATGACGAGTGTTCAGCAATTTTGCAAAATAAGTTTCCTCCTAAATTAAAAGATCCAAGGAGTTTCACCATTCCTTGCACTATTGGAAATCATCATTTTGATAAAGTTTTATGTGATTTGGGAGCAAGTATTAATTTGATGTCTTTTTTTGTTTTTAGGAAATTAGGACTTAGAGAGCCAAAAGCAACCAATGTATCCCTTCAACTTGTAGATTGATCTATCAAATATCTAAGGGGTATAGTTGAAGATGTTCTGGTAAAAGTAGATAAGTTTATATTTCTTGTTGATTTCATAGTGCTGGATATGGAAGAGGACTACAAGGTCCCTCTTATTTTAGGTCGTCCTTTTCTTGCAACTAGTAGAGCATTAATAGATGTTCAAGAAGGGAAATTGATTCTTAGAATGCAGAATGAACAGGTTATCTTTAATGTTTTTGAAGCTGTAAAATATCCTTCTAATGATATTGAAGAATGTTTTGCAGCTAGTGACAAGATGGTTAATAAGGTTATGCAAGAAAAAGTACCTAAAAATCCACATGAGAATTTTATTGTGCAACAACAGGGAACCAAGGTCAAAGATGAGGCCATTAAGGAAGGACATTCTTCAAAAGCATCTCCACCAAGTCCAAAATTGAGAAGGCCAAAATTTAAAAATCCTCAAAAACCCAATTTGGGTAATGAAGAGCCTCCAAATCGACATGAAATCTATGAAAATGTGTGACTTTACCAAGAGAATGGTGGCTGCAACAAACACAAGACCACCACCGAATTATGCAATCATGGATAATGATTTGAGATAGTCAAGCTAATGACTATAAATTAAGTGCTTCTTGGGAGGCAACCCAAGCATTAAATTTTTTTTCCATTTTATTTTTCTTTAGTTTCTTTTTATTATTACTGATTTATTATTACTTTTTTTTGGTTTCAAATTAGTGCACAAGTTTGAGGGAAAATTCAAGCCTCAAGATCAACTTTGTATATTCAAGCGCATAAAATCTGGGAAGTTTCCTTTCTCCTTTACTTATTCTTTTAACATTGAGGACAATGTTTGATTTAAGTTTGGGGGAGGAAGATATATTTTGATGCTCATACTTGCATTAGATCATATTCATGTTATTTGCATACCAATTTTTTTTCTTTTCTTTTCTGTTTTTCTTCTCTTTACAAAACATTTTTTTTATTTTTTTAGGAATTTGATCATTTAGTAGCAAAGATTTAAATATTCAGGAGTTAGAAATTCATGAGTGCCCTATTAGAAAAATATAAAATCTGAAAAATAACACCATTGTGATGAAGTTTAAGTTCATGAGTATTGTATTTCAATTGAGCACAAGTTTATAGTGAGAAGTTTAGAAAGAAGACTTAGTAGCACTTAAAAAGCATTAAAAAAAAAAAAAACAGAAAAAAGAGAGGAAAAGAAGCCAATACAAAAGAGTTATTACATTATACTCCAATGTTTCTAGTTGCTTAGTAACTAAGGGTTCGACATGAGACTCATGTTAGTTTTCACGTCAAACGGTGACTTAAAATATGAGTATGCAAAGCACTCTAAATTTATGACTTATTGAGTAACCTGGTGCTTTCATCATAAATGTTAGTATTTGCGTCAAAAGGCAAGTGATAGCTTTGGGAAAAATATGTGTATGGCTTAAAAAAAAATGTCAAATGTTTCGTGGCCTTTGTTACTTGAGTAAGTATGTTCTTAGGGGTGTCTCTTTACCTAATGCCTTAAAGCCAACTGGATTGGGAGTCATTGACAGAAAACTCATTACATGGGTAACTTAGAAAGCCTAAGGAAACTTGACTCAAAAAGAAATAAGAATAATAATAATAATAATAATAATGTGGTAAAGTGTGAAGGTCTAAATTCGAAAACTTCTCATTATAAATTTTCACACACACACTAAGTGCTCATGAGCTAAATCTTTTGATAAGTGGTGTAAAGAATAGGATGAAGTATTTGAAGTTAAGGGAGTATTTGAAACTCTTGAATATTTGAGACTTTGTATCTAATTGAATTTTAATTCCTAAATTTTCTTTGCATGCATATCATGTAGTTTCATTCTTGCATTAGGATTTTGTGGGTAGATCCACTAAAAACCCTCACGAGACACAACTCGTCTACTAGGATGACCTAGGGGTTTAAAGGTTTGTTGCACATGCTAAATGCAATCGTGATTCATACGAAAGTGAGTTAGGTTTTATTTTTGTCATTTTATTTTGCTCGAGGACTAGCAAAACTTAAGTTTGGGGGAATTTGATGAGCTGAATTTATATACATATTAATGTTGAATTTTTGGCCTTGATATTATTAATATTTGGATGAATTTTATGAGATTTTACATGGGTTTCATTTTTTGTGTAGGAAAGACTTGGATGCATAATAATAGGAGTTTTTGAAATTAATTGAACATCTTCTGGAAGTTGAGGGATTGAACTGCAAGAAGAAAGAGGCTTCTTTAGGACCTAAATGAATGAATCTTAAGTTTCGAGATCTCAGTGCTCATCGTACAAAACTTGGAGGATCAGATCTGAAATTTTACCATTGAAGAAATTGCAAAATGAGGCCAGAAACCCAACACGCGTGTGGTGTCGACACACATTGGGATGTCGACACTATGCGTCAAGCGACAAGAATTATAGATTCTGTTTCCTATTCTGTGTCGACACATAATTCAGGGTGTTGTCATTGTGCGTTCAACGTCCAAAATCCCAATTTCCTATTTTGTTTTGAGTCCTACTTATTTTCTAATAGGGTTTCTTAAACTCTATAAATACCCATTCAAAAATCAGTTTGAGGGCTTTTGAGAGGGGACCAAGAGAGACGACTAAGAGGAATTCAACAACAAAAGAAGATTAAGACTTGAGATTTTATATCGTCAAACTACTTTTGCTTGTCCTTGAATTTTATTTTATGATGTTGGATACTCATATATTCATCATTGGATTATTGATTTTCTTTTCTTTAATTATGAACTAATTTAGCCATCTAAGGTTACGATGTAGCCTAATCAATTTAATATAATTTTATAATTTTTATACTTTTAAGGTTTATTATTGGATTAATTTAATTTTTAGTCTATTAACTATCACCTTGATTTCATTTTAGTCTATTAACTATCACCTTGATTTCATTTTAGTCTAGAAACTATGTTTTATTTCTAAGTGGTCTATTAATTTTCAGATTCATTTCAATTTCGTCTACTTGGTCAAAGATAACGGAAAACTTCCTATTCTGTTAGAGAACAGTTAGTCCTTTGACTATATTTTTTTTGATCTTTTAGTCCTTAAATTTATATTTGTTATAAAAATAGTTTTTTTACTTAAAATTATTATTTATAGGCTTTAATATCAGATTTTTATATGGGGTTTTCCTATTTCTTTAATTTGGTATTAGAGCCTGAAAGTTAATAGACCACTTAGAAATAATAATTTTAAGTATAAAAATCTGGTATCAGAGTCTAAAAATAATAATTTTAAGTATAAAAACTATTTTTATAACAAATATAAATTTGAGGACTAAAAGATAAAAAAAATATAGTTAGAGGACTAACTGTTCTCTAACAGAATAGGAAGTTTTCCCTTATCTTTGACCAAGTAGGCGAAATTGAAATGAATATGAAAGTTAATAGACCACTTAGAAATAAAACATAGTTTCTAGACTAAAATGAAATCAAGGTGATAGTTAATAGACTAAAAATTGAATTAAGCCGTTTATTATTTTATGTAGAGTATATATTATTGTTCTTAATGCTTTTTAATGATTGGCCACCATTAAAATTGATTTGGAGAGCCTAATTGAACTGAGAGGAGATTTTATGCATTAGCTTCTAGTAATATATACCATGAATTGAATGAAAGCCAAAGATGGACCAACGTGATTTGTGCAGCCTTAGTGATAAGTAGACTTAATTTTCCATGTAAACTAGGGAATTTCACAGAACATAATGCATCTTTATCTATTTAAATTCACATAAAGATATAGTGGGTTAATAGGTGAAGATAGGCTTGGTATACCTTGAGAAAGTATATCAAATAGGATAGGAAATCTCGCTGTCACATAAATATTAAATACTTTGGAAGTATATTAAACTAAATTCTATATTAGTTGATTATATTGAAATTGGATGCCTTAGAATTTTAACTCTTGGTGTTACTTAAAGTCAATTTACTTTTTCTTTAATTAGCTTAGTCATTTAATTCATTTAAATCATTTAATTTCAATTGTTCAAATAAAATTAGAATTGGTTAATTTTGGTACTTAATTAGTTTATGGTCTCTGCGGGATGATACTTTATTTTTATCATTATATTACTTGAATGAACTAGTACACTTGCTAGAGTGGAATTAGCTCATCAATGAACAATTTTTTCATTTTCATTACAACAATTTAAATGCCAAGTCATATGCTCTGCAATTTTCCTATACATGTACAATCTCTCAAGTCTTGGAAAAATTGGAAGATACCACAAAGACTTTCTAAGTATAGGCTTAGCAAAATGCACATCGCGCTGCTTAAATCGTGGCTTTCCACATACTGGGCATTGTAAATCACATTGGCTTTCATATTTTTCATAATACAAAAAGCAATTGTTCACACAAACATCATACTTTTATACCCGAGACTTAGACGCCTCAACATTTTCTTGGCACTTTAACAATTTGTTGGCAATTTCTCTCGATCAACTTTTTTGAAGGCCATTAGACTACACTTTAGCACATAGTCCCAATTAGTAACACTCATGTTAAAAAGTGTCTTTGTAGTCATGAGCTCACACACTCACTTTAAGATAGTGACACCGTCATCACATCCATCAAAAAGAGGTGTGTTAGCTACTCGCAAAAGATCTAAGAACTCTTTTGAATCTCCTCTTGGCTCCTTAAATATCGATTCTGTATTGACACCATATGGATCATCAAAACTAGCATCAAATTATGTTGCATCTTCTGCCCCTGTGGCATTATTTTCATTATTAAAAGAATTTGGTCCCATGGCATCATGAAGCATGTCTTTAAGTTGATCAACACTCGGAACATCATTCATAACAATAGCAACAATGACAATGGCAGCACTTGATGATTCACCCACATGGGTGCAATGCCGTTTTTATGAATAATTTCTCTGTGTCTTTTCCAAATAAGATACCTATCCATGAAGCTGTGCTTGATAAGATGGGATTGCACTTTGCGTTGATGATTCCATTCTCTATTCCAACACTTATTACACAGATATCGAATCATATTCTTTGTACAAAACATCAGGTCTATTTGTGAGTATGTATAAATATAATTAATTAACTAATAATTTATTATTTAAAGTATGTATAAATATAATTTTGTCTAAATTTTTCCTATACCATAAAGTTTATAGTATAATTGCAACTAAATAATCAAACTAATCTACACAAAAAATTAATAATATCTAAATATATAATTTTTAATATTAATTTATTATACATTACTTTTCTCAAAATTTAATACAATACACAAAATTCTTTTCATATTTTATATAAGATAAAATCTTTTTAATATTTTTATAATTAAACAATGAAATAATTGTATCTAATCTTCTACACAGTCTATTTTTTTATACAAAACTAGAATACATTTTTATGGTTAATATTACAAAATAACCAACTTGGCAAAACACAAATTAGACATAATATAAAGAGATATCAGTTACCATAGACAAAATTAAAGATTTAACAACATTCTAATTTACCATTTTAATTATTAAATACAAATTTTACTTTATTTATTTACTCAAAAATATAAAATATTAAAAAAAAGGAAATAATAAGAAAAAAAATTTAGGAAACTCACTTATGGAGTAGATTCCAAATCAATATGACTGTAGATGCCCATATCTAGTGATAAAGGTTTTAGATCTGAAGAAATAGATGGTTACGATGTTGAAAAAAAAAAATCAACCATCGAGATTGCCGGTTTTTGACTAGCCGAAAATTGCTACTTACCTATGTGGCTACTTGGAGATTGGAGGAAGAGATGCCCTGTAGTGCAAAGGAAGAAATATGGGAGAAAAAAATAGAGGAAAATCGCAGAGGAGATATGAGGAGCGGGGGATCGATAAAGCGAGGAAGAAGAAAGGATGCATGCAACAAGGTAGACCATATACAGACTGTTTTTGGTCTGTGTAGGTTTGACGAGTGTACCCTAGTGTCTACTCAGATCAGAGATTCGCTAAGGCCCTTTTTCAAACTGATTTTGGTCCGTGTAATATTCATTATTCGGACCAAAATCAATCCAAATATTAAAAGAATCTAAAATAGAATTGTACTTAGCAGAATAATATATATAGACCGATTTTGGTCCGTATATATCATTTAAATAATATTTTATTACTAAATTTTACTATTTAATATTTATTTTTTTACAAAAAAACCGTTCAGACCATTTTTGGTTTGTAAAATATTAGCGTGGTTGCACTATTATTTGGCACCAACAATATACGGACCAAAAACAGGTCAAATATATTGATTAACAGACTTGGTTGCATCTCAATTTATTCAGACCGTCTTTGGTTTCAATATATATTTAGACGAACCAACATGAGTAAGTCCGTATATGTCAATCTGAATTAAACCTTTTTTAAGTAGTGTAGCAGTTTCTTAACTTGTTGGTTGTATATTTATTTAAGAAGAATTGTGTTGTAATCTTTGTGGTTGATAATGTGATATTGCAAGTTCCTTTGAACTTTTCTCTATCTTCTTGTTCTTTCTTTTTTTCCTTTTTCTTTAATTTCTGTCATTCTTCCTCTTTTTACCTTTTTCTATTTTTGGGTCTTATCATTTGGTCTTAAAGCAAACAATCCCTCGGACCTATCGCAATATGGTTGAGAATTTTGCAAGAGTTTCGCCTGAAGTATGACGTTGATTCCTTGGAAATTGGTATTGACAGTCTTGGTAATCATGGTCAGGTATATGCTGTAAGAAGCACAAAAGCTTGCTTTTGACCTCATGAAAAGTATATAGCAGGATATGAGAAAGGGAGAAGCAACAAGGGATTATGTATTTTGTCCCTTAATATGACTATAAAAGGGGATCTCTTATGGAACTTTAAGAAACGCAACAAGACAACTACCAAGATGACTTGTTCTACACTTACAAACAAATAAGCCAGTTACTATATGGCTTTTAAAGTAGGAAGACTTGCCTATTAAAGATGGTATATGGGGACTATACAAGAACCTTTTTTTTTTTTTTTGATCATTTCCAAACTTCATCCTTCAGGACAAGGATGTTTTCAAGAAGGGAGTATTGACACAACGCTAATCTGGAATGTTGACTTGGCATGGGATCTAGAGATGGGTGTTGATTAATTGTACAATTTAGTAGTTTATACCAATTAATTATAGTTTATAGCAAATACTTAACTTGTTGATTGTATATTTATTTAACAAAAATTGTGTTGTAATCTTTGTGGGCGATAATGTGATTTGTAAGTTCCTCTAAACTTCTTTGAATTTTTTTATTTTCTCGTTCTTTTTCTTTCTTCTTTTCCTTTTTCTTTAAGTTTTGTCATTCTTCTTTGTTCTACCTTTTTCCATTTTTGGATCTTATCAAACGACAATTGATTGAACCTTTCATGTGAGATGATTTATTGATTTTGCAGTGTGAGAAAGCGAGATGGCTTTGGATGGTGTAGTTGCAAAAGAACTCCAAAATGCTCATGAGCTCAGATCTTTACTTCGGTTAACTTGCAAGGCCTCGAGGTGGGTCCTCGGGGTAGACACTTCGATGCTTAAGTCAGCAATAATCAGAACTACCAGGTATGAATCAAGAGCTGAGCTTGAGTTCAGTTTCAATTACCTTTTGAGGAGAACCCTTGGGGAGTATTTATAGCTTCCAAAGGGGCATCCATGTGTTGTTCTTCACGGGCAATCAGGATTATATGTGTCAATGATCACAAGAAGCTCTTCTGCAAGATCTGTGTATATATGGAGTCACTGTAGAATAAAAGCAAGGAAGACGAGCTTGAACTCGACTGAACTCGCTGTTCCCTGACATCAAGGTAACTAGGTTGTTGGGAGTAGATCAAGTTGCTCGTGGTACTTGACCTCGGACTACAACGAGGGACGTGGCCTCGGACTACCACCACTACACTATTCCCCCCCCCCCCCCCCCCCCCGAAGTCATTCACTTGTGAATGATATGAAGGTTTGGATTGAATTTGAGGGTAATTGCCCAAGGCGAAGTGGAAATGATGTGGGTATGGTGCAAGGTCATGATGTATGGTCTTAATCGAAGTTGTTATGACATGAGGTTGTGGTAAATGGCCAGGGCCGAAGTGGGAACATCATGACGAGGTCATGTAGTATATGGCCGGAGCCAAAGTGAAAAAGCATGACATGTGGTCATGTACTATATGGCTGAAGCCGAAGTGAAAAATCATGACACGTGGTCATGTAATGTGGCCGGAGCCGAAGTGAAAAATCATGACATGTGGTCGTGTAGTATATGGCCGGAGTTGAAGTGAAAAATCATGACATGTGGTCATGTAATATGGCCGGAGCCAAAGTGAAAATATTATGAGTGAATATGAACTGACCCAAGTAGTAGCTAATATGATTTGGTTGAATTTAGACCGGTTTTTGAAATGGAACCGGAAAGGAAAACAACGTAACATCATATGAATTAATTTGAGAGGCCGACAACTGTCCTCATGTGACGCGTTGTAATAAATGGCGCAGTTAGGGATAATTGCCGAATTCAAAAGGACGCGATGGTGACTGTTAGATTCTAACGATCATGACTGTCGAGGGGGAGTGAGGCTCCAGTATAAATAACTGGGCTTGAGTTATTCAAAATTTACCTTACTGTTTTTATAGCAAAGTGCTGCTGAAGTGAAACAAGAGCATCTCGTCGTCTGAGCTTGCAATTTTTTAGAAAATCTCTTAAGCTTGACTTTTGATTTCACTATCTAATCTAACTCGTTTCAGACCTAAGACTAGGTCTGGTAGGGAACATTAGGAATGGGTCTAAGATCGAAGTAGAGAGCGAGGGAATTAGTTCAAGATCCTAATTGTTCTCCCCATCCTACTTGTAGTGAGTCACAAAGGATGTCTTCAGAAGAGACACTAAGTATTGGAAGTGGAGAGGGGGAGTAGGAGTTGAGCTCAACCAATGAAAGTGAAATAGAAAGTTCTAGGAGTGGAGGGAGTGAAGGGGTTAGAGGTGAAATGGAAGAGGTTAAGGTTCCTTCAAATGTGTTAGAAGTGGATCATAGTAGGGCTAAGTACTACAATGAGAAGGAGGAGGTGGTTTCGGAGGTGGTGGGATATCAAAGTTTGTGGAGGAGTAGAAGTGATCTTGCCCATTTAGTGGAGCAATATTCCATCCCAGGGCACGCCTTACTTATGCCAACTGGGGAGATGGAACAAGCGTGCTTGGCTCCAAGGAACGATTGGATGCCAGTATACGAGCACTAATTGACAGCTGGGATTAGGTTTCCAGTGCCTAAGCTGTTAGTAATGTTGTTGGTGGGAATAACGTAGCTCATCCCAAATGCTGTTCGATTGCTCCTAGGATTCCTAGTTTATTGCCAAACTTGAGGTGTTGTGCCTACGGTTAACATCTTCAAATATTTTTTCTTAATAAAAAGGGGTAATAATAAGGAGAATGGGTGGTTCTATTTCACACCTTGGGTGGCTGGGGGGGAGGGAAGAACCTATTCAGCACAGGTCCTTCATCTACAAAGGGGTGGAAGGATAAGTTCTTCTTTGTGGATGATGCGGAGTGGGGGAGGTCAGATGTAGAGGTGGCTAAGCTCTATAGGTGAGAGAGGAAGAAGGCTAACCCCAACCAATATTCATTAAGTTCGGGGGAGCAGGATGAGGTGGAAAGGTTGGAAAGAAGGGATGAGGAGGTAAGGGATATCATGTATCTCACTAGCTCGGCATTGTTAGAGGCGACAGAGATCTATGGGCCGAGCTCCATGAGTGAAGGTCTGTTTATTTATTTTTAAGCATGTCTAAAGTATAAAATAAGCGTTTTAATAATTCTTTTTCATTTTGCAGGAGAAATGAATCGGCTTATGTCTGGAGGTAAAACCGTTACCCTGCTTGAGAAGAGGTCAAAGGCTCTAGCTGCCCCATCTGTGGGGGAGAGGGTAGTGGGTGGGACTTTGAGGTCTTGCCCAAGCGGGGGGGCCCGAGCTGAAATAGGGCTCAGCTTGGAGCAATGGAGGAAGACGGCTGAGGAGGTTGCAACGCAAAAGAGGAGAAGAGTGGAGGAGGTATAACAGCCTCAGCCCGATGCCTTCATTGAGTTTGTGCCTCGACCTTCACTAGTGCAGATTGAACCATCTCTGCATGAAGTGGGGGTGGTGACGCATGAGAAGGGGAAGGAGTCCCCTATCCCAAGGTAGAAGTCAAGCACTTACGAAAGTACAAGCAAGACTGTTGCCAAGCGCTTCTTCAGATCCACTTTTCCCAAGGTGGATCTCAAGAGAGCCCGGCATGAGGTGGAAGAGCATGGAGGGTCTAGTGTTGTGCGCCATGCACTCGAGGTAAGAGCTTGGACTACAGTTAGTTTGTCATTTCATTTTTTTTTTTTAACCTCAACTTTTCTTATAGACGGTGAACCTCATAAATGCCTTGGCAGTTGAATATTACAACCGCCTCAAGGAAAGGAACAACCTGGTTGAGAAGAATGAAGAGCTCAACCAACACAAGCAGTCAACCGAGCAAAACTTCACTGACCTAACCTCAGAGTGCAAGAAGGTTAGGGAGGAGTTGGCTTCTGCCAAGGCGAGCACTGAGGCCGAGGTGGAGAAGAGGAAGAAGGCTGGGAAGGGGTTGGCCAAGGCGAAAGATGAGTTGGCCGAGGTGTAGAAGAAATTCGAGTTAGAGGTGCACAACTCAGTTGAGCAGCATGCTTCCAACTTCGTCAATTCGATGACGTTTTAAGAGATTGTGGACCTCTTTTGCATGACTACACTTGTGATGGCATTCAATGATTGTTGAAAAAAGGTGAAGGCTAAGAATCCTGACGTCAACGTGACAAAAATCACCTTTGGACCTTAAGAGGCTGGGGTGGAGGAAGATAGGGAGAGTAAAACAGCCGAGTTCTGCCCAGACATAACTCTCAGTTGGGAGTGGAATGGGGCTGGACGAACTGTGCTTCCCTCAAGTTTGGATTATGAGTTCATCGCCGTTGACGAAGATTAGGCCGAGGTTCCTACGAATGTTGAGGTTGGAGAGAATGTTGCTGAGCAAAAGGTGGATCAACAACATTTGGTGATCAACTGATTTCGGCCAACTCTTCTAAATTTTGATGTAATTCAAGAACATTGTACTTTTATTATGGAATGAATGAAATTATAATTTCAAAAAAATTATTGTTATTTACAATTTTTGTGTGAATGTATGACTTCGGACATCTAGATAAGGCAGAACTAAAATTAAACCGAGCTCATATTAAACAATAGAAAAGTAAATGTCTAACCTTAGGAATTAGTGATAAGATCACGATCAGAATTGAAGTGAGATCCTAACTTCGACTTCAAAAATAAAATATTAAATGTGTAACTTGACCTATTTCATATTTAATCCAAGGTAGAAGTGAATACCCAACCTTGACTTCAAAAAACATAATGTTATGACTGGATAAAACCAGGCTTTATTAAGAGTAAAATTTCTTTAAATTGTTTACATTCCATATTCTATGGACCTTTTTACCCTCGGCGTCTTGAAGTATATAAGCACCGAGGTGGGGCATTTCAATTATTCCATATAGGCTCTCCTAATTCGATGCTAGTTTGCCGAAACGGGTTTCGAAGTTAGTGAGTCTTGCCTTTCTAAGGATGAGGTCACCGATCTTGAAACTTCAAGGTCGAAGTCGTTTATAGTAAAAGCTGGCTATCCTCTACTTATATGCCATTGTCTGAAGTCGAGCTTGCTCGCAGACTTCGTCCAAGAGATCAAGGTTTTCCCAAAGTAGTAGGTCATTTCGTGCTGGGTTGAAATGGCTAACTTTCAAACTAGGGACACCGGCCTTAACAAGAATAACTACCTCAGTCCCAAAAGCCATGTGATAGAGTGTTTCCCTTATTTAATTAAAAAAAAATTGTGGTTCACAAGTTTATGTAACATGATTGTTTATGACTTCGGATGAGGGAATTAGAATTATTAGCATACCTGTGGCCATCTGATTGGTAGTTTGGTAAGCCCACAAGACATTGTTGAGCTCGTCTACCCACTTGGCTTTGAGTTGGTCCAACATCGGCTTAATCCCTTCTAGAATAACATTGCCAACAGATTTTACCATTCCATTCATCTCGAGATGATAAACTGTAGTAAATACCAATTTGATCCCTTAAACCCAACAAAAGTCCCTGAAGGAGGTGCAATTAAATTGAGGCCCGTTATTGGTGACAAACGGATTCGGTATCCTGTACCTACAGATAACTGAGCTAAAAACAAAATCTTCAATCGTTTTCAAGGTCAAGCTAGATAGTGGTTGGGCTTCCACCCACTTTGTAAAGTAATTAATTGCCACGACCAAGTGTGTCACTACCCCCACACCTTTGACAAAAGGACCCAACAAATCTATCCCCCATTGAGCAAAGGGCCATGGTGCGACCAAGTTAGTGAGTTCTTCTGTTGGTTGGTGAGTGAGGTGTGCAAAGAATTGGCACTTTTGAACATATTCTTTGGCATCTTCTTGCATATTGGGCCAATAATATCCTTGGTCGAGTACTTTGTGAGCCAAAGTCCGAGCTCTAATATGACTTCCACAGACACCCTCATGCACCTCGTGAAGGGCATACTCGGCCTCGTAGGGGGTTAAACAGTGAAGTAAAGGAAGTGAGTATGACCTCTTGTACAACATACGATCAAGCAAGGTGTACCGAGATACTTTTCTCCACATTTCTTCTTGTTTGTCAATTAGGACGGTTCCATCTCGGAGATAGGCCTTGATAGGATCTGTCCAGCTTGGAGTTTCAAGATCAATACTAACTTCCATCACCTCTAACTTCTAGATACTTGGTTCATTAAGGACCTAAACATGGACAAACCTCCAAACTTTGGAGTTATTAGAGGCTAACTTCGACAAAGAGTCTGCGTGTTCATTCTTTGACCTTGGGACTTGTGACTTGGAATCTCTCAAATCGGCACTTCAGCTCATAAACTATAGCCAAATATTGGGCTAGAACAAGATCTAAGACCTCACATATGGAATTTACAAGGTTGACGACAAGTTAGGGGTCACTATACACCTGTAGAGATCTGACTTTCAATTCAGCTACTAAATGAAGTCCGAGAAGAAGGGCCGCATATTTAGCCATGTTGTTGGTTGCTTCAAAGTTGAACTTCAGAGCATGCTCACTTCGAAAATTTTCAAGTCCAATCAACACTGCCCCAGCACCTAACCCTTTATTGTTAGATTCGCCATCCACATAGAGGATCCATAGTTTGACTTCGAAATTGGTATTTCCTTGGTTAGAAGTGCATTCAACCACAAAGTCTGCTAAAGCTTGAGCTCGAATTGATGACCTCTACTGGAATGTAATATGAAATTCCCCTAGTTCCATTGCCCACTTGATGAGTCTGCCTGAATATTCTGGCTTCTGTAAAATTTGCCTCAGAGGTTGGACAGTTAAGATAATAATGGGGTGGGCCTGAAAATATGGCCTCAACTTCCTAGCTATAGTGACAACTGCAAGAGTTGTTTTTTTTGCTATGGAGTACCTCAGCTCGGCCCTTTGTAATACTTTGCTAGCATAATAAACTAGCCTTTGTAGCTATTCCAGTTCTCTGATCAAAACCAAACTCATCGCTGTGTCTGATATCCTAAGGTAGAAGTCAAGAATCTCGCCTTCTTCAGCCTTGGTTAGTAGAGGTGGCCAGTTAAGGTATGCTTTGAGCTTGTCAAAGGAAGTTTGACACTTCGAGGTCCATTCAAACTTTTTGAGCTTCCTTGCTTTGTCTTTTTGTGCTGCAGACCTCAAGACTTTGAAGAAAGGCAAGCATCTATCAGCCGCCTTTGAAATGAATCTGTGTCGAGCTGTCACCCGCCCAATTAAGCATTGTACATCTTTGATCGACTTTGGTAGTTTCATCTCTTCTATTGCCTTTATCTCCTCGGGATTGACCTCTATTCCCTTTATAAAGACCAAGAATCCCAAGAATTTACCAGATTCAACCCTAAAGACGCACTTGGCCGGGTTCAACTTCATGTTGTGCTTTCTCAAGTTATCAAATGTCTTTCTTAAGTTGGTCAAATGATCTTCTACTTTGAGGCTTTTAACCACTATGTCGTCAACGTAGACTTCTAAATTCCTGTCGATTTGAGCTCGAAATACAATCGTCACCTTTTTTTGATATGTAGCCCTTGCATTCTTGAGTCCAAACGGCCTCATCACATAACAATAGATCTCATCACTGGCGTAGAAGATGGTCTTCACCTCGTCTTGGGGTGCCATGTGGACTTGGTGATATCCCGAGTAAGCATGTAAAAGGCTAAGCCTTTCATTTCCAGATGCAGCCTCTACCAGCTTGTCTATACTTGGTAAGGGATGGTAGTCTTTCGGGTAAGCTTCATTTAGGTTTGTGTAATCAATGCACATTCACCATTTGTATTTAACTTCTTGATTAAAACAGGGTTGGTGACCCATTCGTAGTAGTCTACTCTTCTTACAAACCTTGCCTGCAAAAGCTTTTGCACCTCTTCTCTGATTGCTTACAACCTCTCTCCCTCGAACAAGCGCCTTTTCTGAGCTATGGGTTTCTTCAGAGGATTGGTACTTAACTTGTATACTACAACTGAGGTGGATATCCCAAGCATATCAACTAAGGTCCAAGCAAATACATCTCTGTTCGACTTCAAAAAGTTGATGAGCTCTTCCTTTTCTTTCGAGTCTGGCTTGGTCCCGATCTGCATTTTCTTAGTGCGGTCATTGTCGTCAAGCTCTACCTTTTCCACTTCTTCTACTAGGGTGGCTCTGGTGTCATCGTTAGGTCTGTTATCCGACAGTTCTACACCTATTACTTGTTGTGTAGTTGGGATTTCAAGCTAAGTTGGCGTTAGAGTTAATTGCTTATCCTTTCGAGGTCGGGTGACTGAAGTCATGTAGCAATGCTAGGCCACCTCTTGGTTGCCTTTTAGAGTCACTACTCCCATGGGAGTGGGGAATTTCATGCAAAGGTGGGATTGTGAAATGACAACTCGAATCTTGGTTAGAGTTGGTCTTCCGATGATGATGTTAAAAGATGACGCCATCTTCACTACCAAGAACCAAACTGAGGGAGTGACATATGTTTGACCTGAGCCGAATGCTACATTGAGCTTCAAGACTCTTTCCACAGGGACTGACTGATTATTGAATCCATAGATAGAGCCATCATACTTTTATAGAAGGGTAGGGTCGAGGCCAAGACTTTCAAAGTGGTGATAATACATGATGTCCAGGGCACTTCCTGTGTCGACAAGGTCGACAAGGACACATCTTCATAGTTATTGACAATGATCGAGGTGATAAGCGGGTCATTGTGTGGTACGACGACAGCATCAAAATCAGCTGAACTGAAGCTTATAGGTTGATTCTTCCAATCTGCCTCATCAAACTTTCTCTTCTGAGTTTGATTTTGGTGCTTTACCTCTCTCATGTATAGCTTCTACTGTTTTGAGCTCGTCCCTCCAGCTTCTAGCCCACTGAATATCATGTGAATGATGCGTGAAGGTGGAAGGGGTGGTGCTTGCTCATAGCCAACTCCAGTTTTGTTGGTTGCATCTCGAGATCCTTGAGGTCGTCCCTGCTCTCGGACGAACTTGAGGTGGTCTTTGTTGGAGATGTAATCATTAAGCATCCCTTTCTAGGCTAAACCCTCGAGCTTGGACTTCAAATTATGACATTCCTCCATGGTGTGTCCCTGATCCTAGTGGAAATCACAATATCTGTTGTGATCTCTTAAGGCAGGTAGACTCCACATTGGTGGGGGCCTTTTGAGCTCCATTCTGTGACCTTGGCAAGGTGAACAGAGTCCAAGTAATCTGCTTTGTTATATTTTGTGGAGTGTTCGAGCTGGGCATGTCAACTTTAGTGAGGAATGGACCTTGGTTCTATGTCATTTTGAATCTTTTCTTGTTCTACCTTTCATCTCTCCACATTGGAGGTCTGACCTCTTTGCTCAGTGTTGGCCTGCCAGACAAGGCATATTCTTCAGCTTGAATAAACTTCCAAGATTTTTCATTGGCTTCATCAAACATGGTAGGGGGTGCTTTATTAGGCTATCTTGGAACCTCTCATGCTTAAGACCTTGGATTATGGCAACTAATCCCACGGCTTGCTTGAATGAGCCGATCTCCAGTACAGCATTGTTGAATTTGTTCATGTAGTTCTTCAGAGATTCACCTTCCCTCTGGACCACCTGCATGAGCTTGAAGGTCATCTTTTTGATCAGTCGTTGACTTGAGAACTTCATTGCAAAAGATGCCGCCAGCTCAGCATACGAACTGATTGAGTTCGACTGTAGACTATAGTACCAAGTCCAGCGTTTCCACGCAATGTAGAGGGGGATATTTTGTACATCAAGGCATCTGAGGCATTTTGAGCTTGCATAACAAAGCAGAATGCGTGCAAGTGATCATCGGGGTCCTTAGTGCCATCATACGTCTCGAACTGGGGCATTTTGAATCTAGATGGGTATGGTTCTTGGATGATGTTAGTATTAAGAGGGGTAAGGATTAGGGTAGAACTAGGCTGGGCTTGAGGTTGGGCATTTCGATTCTCGGCCATCATTCTTTCTAGGTTGTCTAGCCTCTTGGAAACATCTGAGACAACTAGTTGGGGTGGTTGTGAAGGTGGAGATGCCATGTGGGAGTGGCCTTGGGATTGGCTCTGAGGCAGGACAACAATTCGGGCTGGTGAATTGACATTTTGTTAAGGCTAGTGATTGGGTGCATTGTTAGTTGGATTTAATAGGGTGATGAGGGGGTCACCTGGGTTGTCTCTGGCCAACAACTGTGCAAGCACAAGCTGAAACACACCGAACTGTTGTTGCATAGCGTTGAGCTGGGTGGCTATAGGATCATTTGGCATCTCTGTTGGGTATGGGTTATTCTCCCTAGTTCTTTCCACATGCTGGTGTTAGACTATAGGAGGTGGCACGAGGTGAGATATAGGATTTCCACTAAGGAATTGACCTCTTCCTTGGCCCTATTGAGGGCTTTCATGTTGCGTTGAACGTGTGTTAACCTTTGTAGCAGCTACTAGCAAGGCTTTTAGTTCGGATTGCCATAGACGACACCAATGTAGTTGCAAAAGAATTCCAAAATGCTCTTGAGCTCAGATATTCACTTTGGTTAACTTATAAGGCCCTTTAATGTAGTGGTGGTAGTCCGAGGTCACGTCCCTCGTTGTAGTCCGAGGTCACGTCCCTCGTTGTAGTCCGAGGTCACGTCCCTCGTTGTAGTCCGAGGTCACGTCCCTCGTTGTAGTCCGAGGTCAAGTACCTCGAGCAACCTGATCTACTCCCAACAACCTAGTCACCTCGATGTTAGAGAACAGTGAGCTTAGTCGAGTTCGAGCTCGTCCTCCTTACTCCTATTTTACAGTGACTCCGTACATACATAGATCTTTCAGGAGAGCTTCCTGTGATTATTGACACATATAATATTGATTGCCTGTGAAGAACAACACGTGGATGCCCCTTTGAAGGCTATAAATATCCCGCAAGGTCCTTCTCAAAAGGTAATTGAAACCGAACTCAAGCTTAGCTCTTGATTCATATTTGGTAGCTCTAATTATTGCTGACTTAAGCATTTGAGTGTCTACCTCAAGGACCCACCTCGGAGCCTTGTAGGTTAATCGAAGTGAAGATCTAAGCTTAGGAGCATTTTGGAGTTCTTTTGCAACTATAGATGGAATGGGAGAATTTTTAATTCTTAAATTTGATTAAAACTCCATTTTAGTTCCCTATAATTTAAAAAGAGGTTTTTTTTTTTCTCTACTTAAAATTTTTTTTATCTATAAAATTTATTTTTTTCGACCCTTTTTAGTGCTTCTATTATCTTTTTGAGGTGACTTGTTAATTAACCAAATAAGTTGATTCTTTTCTCCACAAAAATGACATGAAAATGCCATGTGGGAAAAAATGATGATGTCTTGAACACAATGTCAGCCTGTGTCATAAGCACAAGCATGAAAATAGTCTCTAACAAGCTTGGTGAGTATGATTTCTTTGGAGAATTTGTGGTTAATCTAGAATGAGAACTAGTGCTTGACTTAGGGTTGGAAACAACATGTAGGGCAACACTCTTGTTCACAAAATCTTCAAGCATTGAAGTTGTTTGGTAAGCACGACTTATAGTAACTTCCTTCTTTTCCATAACAAGTGTGTACTATGTAATTGATTGAAAGAATGATGCACTAGTAACCTCAGTCTTGCTATGAGTGTTGTAACTTAAAGAGATGTTGCTATTGTTGGTGACAACGATGCCCTTCTTGGTGGCCTTTCGATTATAGTGTCTAGATTGTGACTTTCTTTATAGGAGAAAGAGATAAGAGATGGAGTGCTCCCATTGAGTGCACCAAAAATATGTGGTCAATAATTGTGTTCCTAAAACTAGATAGATAGAAAAAATCACTGTCACGCCCCAGAACCCAAATCCGAAGACGCGACAGACGCCGTGCACTCGTGATCGGGTCCCACGAATGCACAAGGCTCGGAACTTGTCCAAATCACATCTGACAATCCAAACTCAGATTAGATATTTCAAAATTAATTCCCTATGTCCAAACACGACTTAACCTCAAAATCTCCAGATCAAATCTCTTATAAACTAACTGTCCGCTAAATGAATTTACAATCTCCAATTAAAATCTCGCTTA
>BPVZ01000039.1:2386480-2397979 GCA_020521535.1 Rubroshorea leprosula
ATTATACTCTATTTTCTAGTAATGAACACCGCCCTTCATTATTATCATGGCAAACACTAAATCAAAATCACTGGATTCCTAAAATCAAGCCTAACCAAAACTTCCAAAGAAAACAAAGTGAGAGAATTTAGATGAAGGAATTAGTGTTAGAAAAGAACCGAGGAAGGCGACTGTGAGACTGGTTTGGGCAATCTGTGTAGAAGAAATTGCCCTTAGGTTTGGGTGTTTTATATTCCGTAGACGATTCAAGACCTCCCAAAGAAGGAATGTTAAATGACAAAAATTTTATAGTAGAGGGATCAAAAAAGGACTAAAAAGGGGTTAAAATAGCCCCAATTTGATCCCTCTACCTTTAAAAAAAGTCTTTTTTTGTCCCTCTTTTTTAAAATTTCTGTCATCTAACGTCAAAACTTAACGGAGGGACAAAAGGGGGCTGGATTTCAAACTTTAGGGATAAAAAAATGAGTTTTTTAAGTAGAGGGATTAAAAAAGGGCTTTTTTCCAAAGTAAAGGGACCAAATTTGGGTTTTAAACTTATAATTTTTATATATTATTAAATGAATTGATACATTTAATATCATAAATCTCAAATAAATAAGAAAAGGCAATCATTAAAATCACATATAAAATTGTATAAAAAAAGCAATCATTTTTCTAGACATGATCAGCTTTTATCATATGGAATTTACATGTCATTATTTTATACAGCATGGCATTTCCACCTAATTAATTTTAAGAGAAAATGTTGTAGAACTGTCCATTAACGTGCCACATCATCAAAAACTTAACGGATTGAGTAAAAAGTGGTTGAAAAAATAAACTTTAGAGACTAAAAAGAGTTTTTTTTAGAGTATAGGGACTGAAAACAAAAAGCTTTTGTCTGAAGTACAAAGTTCGAATTGGGGTTTTAATTTAAGCTTTTCATTTGTGTTAACGTTCAACGCATATTTTTGTTCTTTGTTGAATTAGATCCATACTCCCATTTCTTTTTTGGAAGTGTCATATAAATGTCATTGAAGTCCACAAATGAAACTGAGTATCTTGCTGAAACTAATAGATGTAAATTTTGACTAGCATTTCTCAAGAGACTCGTTTCTCTTGTACGTTTATAATTTGTTTCAATAAAGTATTTCAGTACGGATGTTACTTGTCCATGTACTTTATGTAGAAGTGAGACAACCTCGACGGTTTTGGACTTGGGAATGGATGGAGAAGTCAAAGAGGTAAGAATTATCTTCGATAAGGCACTGATAAGGTCTGTACATTAAATTTATTTTTTTGATTTAGAGATATTTAGCTTAGCATGTTTATTTAAGTCAGAATTGTTTTTAATAAGGCATTGATTTTGAAGGTCCTTTTTTAGTCTAAAATTTCTCATTCTTTTCTTCATCTCTCTCTCTTTTTTTATTTTTTTTATTTTTTTTAATTTTTTAATTCCCCTCCTTCTATGTTTTTGTGTCAGTTTGGTGAGTATGGAGGGGAGAAAGATTGTCCATCCAAGGTGTGCAAGCCAGTATTGGAGTTATTCAAAGAAGACTAAAGGTTTACCAGTTTAAAGCCCTGTTACCCAATGGGATGAGGACAAGAAAGATGGTGCAAAATTTTATTTTGGATATTTTAAGCTTAATATTCAACAACTTCATGTGAGTATCTTTTTCCTATTCAGTTTGGCAGCTAAAAGATGGCATAGGAATTGTATAACCCCCTCTTTTTGTTTCTTTCTTGGTTCAACTAAATTTGCTTTGTTACTTGGGTTTACTTATTTTTTGGTTTTTTTTTCCTTCTCACAAACCAAGATAGGCCTGGAGATATTGTCAATACTTTTTTTCAAGGTAAGTGGGTTATTTTTGTATTTTTGTTGCACAATGTTGCTCTGAATGGCTTTCTGATGGACTCTTTGGGGTG
Organism: Rubroshorea leprosula; assembly: GCA_020521535.1. NCBI lineage: Eukaryota > Viridiplantae > Streptophyta > Magnoliopsida > Malvales > Dipterocarpaceae > Rubroshorea > Rubroshorea leprosula. The sequence goes on from BPVZ01000039.1 coordinate 2,388,386, forward strand.
GAGAACATTGTGGGGGTTGTATTGGACCGCAGATTTGAATTTGTTAATGGAGCTACCAGAAGAGTGAGAACACCTTTAGAATTGAATGTGCTTGTTTGCTTATTTTTTCTGTTCTGGTAAGCACTTAGTGTTTGTTGCCAGACTAACTCCTGGCAAGGTGTATGTTATGACAATCTTTCTCTTTCTTTGGATTGTATGTGGTCCTGCCAAGTGATAATTTGTTTTTTATGGGTTTGATTTTTTTTTATTTCATTTTTTTTAAAGCTTGAGCAGAAATTCATGATACACTTGAATTTTTTTAGAAAAATTATGTTGTTTTTTTTATCTATGTGCTTTTAATTTTCTAATTTTTTACTCTAGATAATCCTATGCAGCTTATACAACTAATTATAGTGTTATTGCTTTTGAGTGTATAAAGCTAGGTACAATGAGAAGATTTTCCTGATGTTACATGTATTATGATCATAGGTGCTCTAATAAGAATGTTCTTTAGTTTGTGTTTGAATGATTTGATCATAGTTGGCATGTTTTTAAGATATAATCTCTTTCTGCTAATCCTCATGTTGCTTATTTTTTACATGTAGCTGAATAGGAAAGCAAGCTTGTCAAATGTTGGAAAGAGGTGTGACAAACTTTTTTTTTCTTTCTAACTTCTTGTTGAACATAGATCAATACACCCATTTCGTTTTCTGAAGCATCTTATAGATGTTATTGGATTCTAAACATGAAACTAAATATTTTGCAAAAGTTAATATGTGTAAGTTTTGACTAACATTTCTCAAGAGATTGTGCTTCCTCTTATGTGCTAAGAACTTGTTTCAATAAATATTATGGGTTCTAATGTTACTTGTTGATGTCCTTTACATGGAAGTGAGACAACCTCAAGGGTTGTGGACTGTGCAATGGTTGGTTAAGAGAAAGAAAGAGTGAAGAATAGCCTTTGATAAGGCACGCTGATGATGTGGGTAAAATTGAATTATTGTGGTTTAGAGATTTTAGCTTAGCTAGTTGTTTATGCCTTTTTGTCTAGTGTTCAACTTAAAAAGAAAAATAACTACTCATTTTCCAAGATAAAGAATTAAACCTTTAATTATACTGGTGAACTAGAATCCAAGAGTGGTGGTAATGTATTCTTGCTATGCTATTTTCCTTTATATTATATAGTTCTATTTTATTTTTCATAGTTTTTTCCGGCATGCTAACATTTCTCAAGAGATGTGCTTTCTCTTATGTTTTAAGAATTTATTTTAATAAAAGATTATGGATACTGATGTTACTTGATGTACTTTATGTGGAAATTGGACAACTTCAATGGTTGTGGACTGGGCTATGGTCGGCTAAGAAAAAGAAAGAGTTAAGACTAGCCTTTGATAAGGCACTGATAAGGTGGGTAAAATTGAATTATTGTGGTTTGGGGATATTTAGCTTAGCTAGTTTTCTGCTTGAAAAGATATGTTACTAATTTTCCAGGCTAAAGAATTGAAGCTTTAATTATACTAGTGAGTAGCAGTCTAAGAGTGGTGGTAATGTATTCTTATTATTCCTTTTCCTTTATGTTATATAATTTTTTTTTTCATAGTTTTTTTGGGCATCCTTGTGGTGCTATATTTGTCCCCTTAAATCAGTAAACGTGTCAATTTTCTCTTTATTTAAACTTTCAATTAATATTTATTTTTATTTTCTCATATGAGCTTTTATTTTTTAATAAACAAGTTATAGATTCCTAATTTTGTTGGTTCGTTTTCTCAACTTTGTATCAGTGTTCCAAGACAAGTGTCACTAACTTATTCTTGTGTTAGACTAGCAGAGATGATGCCCTTTATGTTTTATCCTCAGACTCAATATCTAGATCTTTTCCTTTTAACTTCTCAGATTTGACTTCTGCTCTTTAACATCTCTTTTATTTTTAAATATCCAAGATATTTGGAATCACAATCTCCCTTTCATGGTATTTTATGCAGCCCTTTTTTTATAGACTTTAATTCCGTTGCTTAAATTGAATTGTTCATGTTTTGTGTTTGCCAATCTTGAGCACTATCTTTTTTTTATCCAACTCTTTGTTTAGTATCTTATTCATATTATCAATAGATATTTTGCAAATTTCTTGCCTTATGCTTTTTCCCTCTCTTATTTTTTGCCTGTCTAGGCAGCGTGTATATCACTTACATATTATTATTTTTGGTTTCTCTGGTTCTTTGTTTCTTATGCGGTGCTTTAGCTAAATCAAATTAGAATTGAAGTTGATGGAAGTTCTTATGTTGAACTTTTAAAACATGTTTTTCTGAGTACATAATCTACCCCTTGGTATTAGAGAAGCTTCATCTTAATGTTTCTTGGTACAGTTTATGTTCTGTCGTCTAGTTTTTCACCTTTTGTTTTGTGATATAAAAATTGTTTATTAGGCAAGCAAAGTATCCTACTCTGTCTTAGGTTTTCTCCTTGAAATTGGAGATGCTTCTTATGTTTTAGTAAAGGGTGATGGGTCAATCGTTGGTTTAGGGAAGGGTTGTTTTGTGAAAAAAGAAAACGAATTGGGGTGAGAAGGTAAATAATTGAAAACTACATGAGAAATTACAAGAAATAGAACTCGCCTCTTCTCCCCTTCCCCTCAAATCGTACCAAACATACCCTTTGGTTTTTTATTTTCTTTAGAGTTGGAATTAATACACTCTACGCTCAAAATTTTAAAGATTGCTTATTTTGAAAGCCTTTTTTCCTTTTCTTTTTTTTTTTTTCTGAAATGGCATGAAAGCTGTATTTGGTCACTAATTTTTAATATTAAAATGTTAATATTAATTTCAATATACCTAGTAGCTCAACCAAAGTATAGGGAAATGATTGATTTTCATCTCGCCACGGTGCTGCAGTGCTTACAAGCAGGGTTACGATGCAGTTGACCTACAAAGATGTCTCTCACGAAACCATTTTCCTCCAAATCTAATAAAGTAATAAACTACTCCCCAAGGTTTAAGGGATTGTTCCTCATTTGTAGCATGGGACTCGTGCAAATTTTTGATGGCTCTAGTTCAACTCAAAACAATTTACAAACTACAATTCAAATGTCTATTTGCTCTCAAGATTTGCGTGTAAGCCAGCGTCGAAGATTCCTCCATTTCTCCCACCCTGGCCACCCATCGAAGTAGTTGAGCTGCAAATCCCCACTCCTCCCCTTGAAATCCCTTTTTCACTCGCGTTTTTAAGATAACAAATTACCCATTTTCTTCTATTTTCCTCATCTTAGCCTATTCTAAGTAGTAGTTCAACGAACCAAGTATTTTCTAAACAAGTTTTCTTTTCCTCACTTTTTTTTTTTTTTTATTTTCTGAACATGTTTTCAATTGAAGGAGGTAACAAAAACTAGAAGATACCTCTCTATGACTTAAAATTCCTTTCTAGGGTAAGGGAAAGACCTGCACTTAGGCAATGATATCGATGGCGGCAATGACTACCAATGCAAGATTACCCTTTACACAAATGGGTACTCTCCGCCATGAAAAGAGGACGAAGGGTCTGGCCATGGAAAAGGTGGCATTTTGTAAATCGTGGGATTTGGTTAAACCAAAACGACTACCGAGCGTTTTGGTGATGGCTAGTAGGGAAAAATTTCAGAGTCTTGACATATATGATCAGTGGGAAGAAAGTGAATGGTGTTTATATGGGCAACAGGACGATTATAGAAAGTGGTCCTGAAATTCCCCGCCATGCCTGTTTGATTGGAAGGTTCGTGGAGGACAAGTATGTCTACAGGCAGACCTTTATCATCAGGTCTTATGAAATCGGACCAGACAAAACTGCCACCATGGAAACGTTTATGAACCTCCTTCAGGTTTTTTTTTTTTTTTTTATCTTTTTGCCTGAATAATAATAATAATAATAATAATACAAAAAACCAAAATCACATCATCTAGGCATAACATCTACTTTTAGCTATTTACCTTAATAAATTTATAAATTTTAATCACTCACCTTGTATTATAACACTTTTAATCATTTACTTATATGAATTAAAGAAAATAACCCTTATTTAATGTTCTCTAAGTTGATTATTAATTCTATTAGCTGATTATTAACTCTGTTAGTTGATTGTTAGCATTCCGTTTTAGCATTCCGTTATAGAAAACGAAATGCTAACAGTTAGTTAATAGAATTAACAATTAGTTAACAGAACTAATAAAATGTTATAACTTTACGTTAAGTAAGGATTATTTTTTTCCATTCATAAAAGTAAGGGGATAAAAGTGTTATAATATAAGGTGATAGATTAAAACCTATAAATTTATTAAGATAAAAAACTCAAAATAGGTTTTTACCTGAGGTGGGAGGGAATATCTGAAGAGAAAATAAACTACTTTCCAACCCAAAATAGAAATTTGGCATAAGGTACATCTGCAGTTGCAGAAAAGAGTAATCGAGATGCACCAAAGGCATGGCCAAGTAAAAAAAGATGCACCAAGGGAGGCAATAAGAATCTCAACGACTCTAATCCACTACCTAAAGTCACTTATTTCATCTTTTTTCCGCATCTTAATTACTTAAAAGACCATAATTGTGATATTTAACACGCCTCTCATGGCAAAATATAGCTCTGACACTTGAAGTGCTGTCCAAGTTACTGAAAATGCTTCCTGCAACGAGTTAAAAAAAAAAAAAACACGAATTGGAAAAGCCATTTATATGCTTAGAAAAATTATTATCTTAACTATATGTAAAGTTATTGTAATAACAAAATTTCTCTTAAAATACTTAGATAAATACTTATTGGACTTTAAAAAAATTCTCAATAAACATCCAATGGACTTAAACAAATCTTCAATAAATAGCTAATTTGTTTTATATAAAAAAAAAGCTTATTAAAAAGTAATTTAAAACTAACATATAAATATTACAATCCAATATTAATAAGATTTAATTTTTTATTAATTTTATTCTCATTTTCTTATTATAAGAGTTGGTATTTCTTTAATATCTTTTTAATTATAAAATATTAAGGTTATAATTATATAGATGGCAAACAAAAAAAGAGAGATGAGAGAGAGAGGTAGAGAGAGAGAGCGAGATAGTAGGTGTAGGATCTGGGATTGCCGAAGAGCATAGAGCGAGAATCGACGGAGGGAGCAAAGTAGTTGACATTGGATTGATCAGAACAAGGGAAGGCAACAAGATCAAACTAGTGGAACAAGCAGAAGGATTAGGGAAAGGAGTCAGATCCATGGTGGGTTTGATAAGGCCCTATACAAGTAAGCATCTGCTTTCTATTTCACAAACTTCCTGGATCACTAGAAGTATGAAGATATGTGCAGATTGTTTCTGAAATTTGGAAAAGTGTATGCAATATACAGCCCCAACAAAAAAAAAAAAGAAGGTAAAAGATTTGGGTTTGTGTGTTATCTGGAAGTTAAGGATGAAAAGTCCTTGGAAAAAAGGCTGGACCAAATATGGATTGAAAATCAGAAACTGAAGGTGAATGTACCAAGAGTTAAGAAGGAGTTCAATGCGATGGAGATATTGAATGGAAGTAGGGGCAAGGAGTACCAACCCTTTAGAGACTAGATTATGAAAAACTATCGCTTGTATGCGAAAGTACTTACAGGTAAAGGTACTCAGCATCAGGAGGAAGGAAATGGTTTAACAAGCCTTCAAAAGATTTGGGTTGAGAAAAAGGGGCAAACACGAAAGGAGATGGAATTCAATCCAAGGAGAGAAGATTGGGAATGGCTAGCAGGGTGCTATGTTGGAACTCTAAGATCTACGAAGTTAGCACCAATAATCCAAGAAAGACTATACATGGGAGGAATGTTCTCCATCAAAATAAGAACAATGGGAGGCAAGCTTGTTTAATTAGATGGTGAAGACAAAGAGGAACTAAAGGAGATTGCAAAGAATGCTAAGAAATGGCTAAACCAATGGTTTGGTGAAGTTAAACCATGGGATCCCACTATGGTAGCAATTGAAAGATCGGTGTGGCTCAAGTGCTTTGGTGTTTCTCTGCATGTATGGGGTTCGGAGTTCTTTGCATCCATTGCAAGCATGTGGGGGAAGTTTATTTCTTTGGATGATAATACTAGATTGAAAAAGAGACTTGATGTTGCTAGAGTCTTAATCTCTACAATAGAAAAGAAAATTATCTTAGAAGGCCTTAATTATAAGATTAATGGTCATCTTTATTGCATCCAGTCCATGGAGGAAGAATTAAGCATAGGGGGCCTTTCATTAAAATCACAATATGCTCTGAAATCCCAATATGTTTCTGATGAAGGTGAGGACGAATCATGGAACTCAGATTGGGTGAAGGAAAGCACTCTTGGATCCAACAACCAAGGATTTCAGCATGAAGGAGATGGACCAACCAAGCCTAGTGAAGAAGAAGATGATGACATGGCTTATAACTGTTGGTGGGTTAGTGGTCAAAAGGAAGGATTTTTCAAATTGAATTACAACCGAGGAGAGAAGTCAACAAACATTTTTGCGAATGAGGAATGGAGTACAATAGACAGAAGAAAGGAAGAAAGTGTGTAGGAAGAATTTAATGAAGTTATTGGAGATTGTGAAAAGGAGTCAAAAATTGGTAATCACAACAACATTGGAAACAAAATCAGCAGCTGAAGATCCAAAACCATGGCAACATTGAAAAAGGTGTCCAACAACCAGACAAACACAAGCTCACAGGGGTTAATTTTGTTGATGAGAAGAAGGCCCATGTTTCAAATGGGTCGTAGGAAGTAGATCAAGCCCAAGAATATGAAAGGGCTAAATCAAGATAGGAGAACAAAGGGGATTTGGATGAAGCCTGAACCGAATTAAAGACCTCTCGAAAGTGTGAAGCAGAACAGAGTACCAATGGAGAATTACATAAAGAAAATAGGGAGAGAAGTGAGAATAACTCAAATTAGTTATGGCCGGTCAACTCTAATAACAAAACCATTGAAGGGAGCTCACAAGTGGAAGAATCATATTAGCAGATGCAATCCAAGAAAGCTGAAGTAGAGCCTATAGAGGAGAAAGTCGAAGTAGAACTTATAGAGGAGAAAGCCGAAGCAGAACCCGCAAAGGAAAAGTAGGAGCTGAACCTAAAGAGAAAAAAGCTGGAGCTAAACCTATAAAGGAGAAAGTTGAAGCTGAGCTTGTAGAGGAAAAAAACGAAGTAGAAGAAGGAGATTCGTTCTGGCAAGGTATGGATATTGATTCAGGCAGAATTGCAAATTGGATGAGAATGGGTGAAAGGAAAATTTTGAGAAAAAGAATTAGCAAAAAGAAGAAAGTTAGATCTTGCATGTCCGTGTACCAAATTTCTTCGATGGGGGCGAACAAAGACAGATTGATGAAAAAGGGAGGCAGGGTCAGCTCGAAGAAAAATCAAAGGGAGAAATTACCAACTTTTATCCCAGACCCATTAAACTCGGTTGCAAGAGGGTCAATTTCAAATAGTGGTATTTGAATTGCCATAGAGGAGGAGAAAAAAAAAAAGGTTAAAACCCTTTTTTGGTCCCTGAACTATTGTACGGACCCCCGATTTGGTCTTTGAACTAAAAAAATCCCTGATTTGGTCCCTACTGTTTACCATTTTTACCCCGATTTGGTCCTTTTGTTAAAATCTCACCGTTATCTCAGACAATTTAATGACATGTCAACCCTTTGAGACACGTCAGTTGTATAAATGAATAAATAATGACATGGCAACGTGACATGTCATCTCCTTGCCCAACCCAACAAAAGTGGGACCCACCAAAATTACGAATTTGCCATCATCATCTTCCTCCAGCAAACAAACCCAGCACCAAACAAAACCAGCACCTGGGTTGAATTGAACCCAACAACGCCCTTTTTTTTTCCTTCCTCTTCCTTGCCTTGCTTTCTTCATCATCATCAAACACATCATCATCATCATCATCAAACACCAAAACCACAGAAAAAAAAATATATTTTTTACCCATGGGTTCCATGGAACCCAGGCGTGGGTTCGCCTGGGAACCCAGCGGCTGGGTTCCGGCGTGGGTTGGAACCCAGGCGTAACCCCTGGGTTCCTTGGGGGAAAGAGAAGGGAAAGGGGAAGGAGAAAGAAAAAGAAAAAAGAAAGAAAAAATTTAAAATTTATTTTTCATAATATTTTTTTATATTATTATTTTTTCCACATCATCACTTTTTGACTATATTATCTTTCACGTGGATTATTAGATGACATGTCATCGTGTTCCTGTTAGTTAACAGCACACGTCACTAGATTTTTAACGGAAGGACCAAATCAGGGTAAAAATGGTAAACAGTAGGGACCAAATCAGGGATTTTTTTAGTTCATGGACCAAATCGGGGGTCCGTACAATAGTTTAGGGACCAAAAAGGGGTTTTAACCAAAAAAAATAATAAAAGCTCTATTGAAGATGAAATTTGGAAGTTTGTAAAGGTAGTGGGCCTAACAGCAAAAGGTAGTGAAGAGGAGGTTGTAACGAGGATTGCAGAACTAGAGAAAAAGAACAAAGAAGCTATGAAGCAGCTACTGCAAAAGGGAGACATAAATGGAAAGTTCAATAATCTAGCTCCATGAACTTATTATCATACAACATTAGAGGATTAGGAGGGAAAGGAAAGAAACGTGCGTGAAATTGGAAAGCTAGGTAGCGAGGAAAAGGTCAATTTTTTGCCAATTCAGGAATCAAAGTTAAAGGTGATTGATAGACAATTGTGTAGATTATTGTGGTACTCGGAGGATTTTGATTTTGTGGCAAAACCATAAAATGGGCAGTTAGGGGGGGTCTAATATGCATTTGGAATAAAGAAATACTTAGTATGAGTATAGTGATAAAAGGTACAAATTTTGTAGGAGTTTTTGGGTTTTGGGGAGCAAATAAAACTCCAGTTTACATTGTGAATGTGTATGGCCCTTGTGAAGTAGCTAGAAAAAGAAAGTTATGGGAGGAGCTACAGATGAGGATTAATGAGAATAGAGGAAACTAGTGTCTATTGGGGGACTTTAACGCTACAAGGAATCAGTATGAAAGGGCAGGAAGCAGCAGCCAAACAAGCATTATGAGACAATTTGATGAATTTATCAAGGAAGCAAGATTGGTAGATATCCCATTATTGGGGAGAAAATTCACATGGTACCACCCTAATGGCTGTTCCGTGAGCAAACTCGACAGGTTTTTGTTATCTGAAGAGTGGATAATGTTATGGCCAAATATGAAGCAGTGGGGTTTTAATAGATCCTTATCTAATCACTGCCCTATCCTGTTGAAAAATGAGAAGATTAACTAGGGACCTAAACCTTTTAAATGCTATAATATGTGGTTAAATCAGAAGAGCTTTAGGAAGCTAGTGGCAGATACATGGAAAGATAATGTGATTGTAGGATGGAAGGGATACCAATTGAGAGAGAAATTGAAGATGGTGAAAGCTAAAGCAAAACAATAGAGCAAGAAGGAAATGTCTCATGTTGATATGAATATTCAAAAGAGCAAGGAGGCTATTATAGACCTGGATTTGAAAGAAGAAACAAGGGCACTTACTGAACAGGAAATTACATAAATGAAGGGTATAACGCAGGAGCCATGGGAAAATGTGAAATTCAAAGAAGGCATGCTCAAGCAAAAGGCAAGGAAA
>BPVZ01000039.1:2432017-2450423 GCA_020521535.1 Rubroshorea leprosula
TCACATATTCCAAAAATTAAAATCCATCCATCCCTAGTTCAAAGAATTCTAGCCACACATGTTTATGATTTCAACAGCCATGAAAAATAAATCCCAGCAGAAAATCATAGTAAAAGGAAATCAGAAACAACAAAACCCAAACAATGGAGAATTGCTTGTCCGGAAGCAAGGCTGGGCGGTGAAGAAGCAAGGCTGGGCGGTGAGGAAGCAAATTTCAGGGTCCTCTTTGCAGATTGGATTCGCGTCCTCCGAGTAGGCTGGGCGGCGGCTTTTCCTCCAATGTGCAAAGCAATCTCGCGCGGCTGTCCTCTTCTTCTCTGGTGAACAACAGATGTGGGTGGCTGGGATGTGGGCGGCTGGGTGCTGTTGTGCAGAACAACTCTCTTGCGTCTGTGTGGCTCTCCTCTCTTTCTCGTCTGTGTGGCTCTATATATATCTCCCAAAAATTAGAAACCCCTTAACCCTAGCAGACATGGGAATTGGGCTTTGGTTTGGGCCTAAACTGCAGTTGGCCCACTCTTTAAAAAAAAACATAGCCCGTCTCTTTATTTCTGCACTGTCTATAGTTAAAACCGTCACTTTCAACTTAAATTCTGTATTGACACAGAAGGAATTGGGTTGAGCTCATAAAACATCAATTGTAGCTCTGCTTCTTAGCTTTCCAACGCCTAAAGAATCAACTCAATCCGATACCTAGAGAAAAAGATATGGTTAAATTACTGCAGTATGTGCAAATTGTCACTTATTGCAAAATTAATTCCTATCTTAATTTCCACCTACAAATAATGAATTTAATATAAACAAAGGTGAAACTAAGTTACAAAAGACCCATAAAATTTAATTCTAGGCTCAAAAAGGGTAGATAAATGCATATAAAAATTAAACTCATCAAGCTGCAACATTATGTGGAATTAGAAGATATGGTGCATATGGCGATGAAAGTAGAACGGCAACTTAAGTGTAAAAGAGCCACCATTAGAACTGGGCAAAATTCAAGTTCCTCATCTTTTTGGAAATTGAATTGGAGCAAAAAGGAAGAAAATTTTACTTTTAAGCTTAAAACTACAGCATCTAAGTCAAAAGAAGTTGGCAGCAATGAGAAGAGTAAGACAGATAATACGCAAGGCAGAAACTGAGACATCAAGTGTTTTCGATGCTTGGGAAGGGGGCATGTTGCATTGCAATGTCCTAATAAGCACACGATGATCTTGAGAGAAGATGGAGAAATTGAAACCGAGGGTGAATATGATGATAAATCTATGCCATCATTAGAAAATGCTGGTGATGGTGTGGAATATGCTGTTGATGGAGGACTGTTCATCATCAGGCCAACTTTGAATGTGCAAGCCAAAGAAGATGATGAAGTACAACGTGACAATATATTTCACACGAGGTGCCATGTCAAAAACAAGGTATGTAGTGTGATTATTGATGGTGGTAGTTGTACTAATGTAGCTATCACTGTTTTAGTTGAAAAGCTTAATTTACCTATGACGAAGCATCCAAGGCCATATAAGTTGCAATGGTTAAACGATTGTGGAGAAATCAAGCTAAACAAGCAAGTTCTAGTTTCATTCTCTATTGGACAATATAAGGATGAGGTACTTTGTGATGTGGTTCTTATGCATGCTGGACATTTATTTTTAGGGAGACCATGGCAATATGATAGAAGGTTAACACATGATGGCTTCAACAATTGCTATTCATTTGTCATGGAGGGGAAAACAATTACCCTTGCACCATTGACTCTAGGGCAGATTTATGAGGATCAACTGAGAGTAAAAAAAGAGAAATGAGAGTGAGCTTGAGGGTATGAAAAACAAAGAGAAAATAACAGAAAAGAGTCCAAAAAGAGAGAAAAGATTGAGAGTGTTGAAAACAAAGAAAGAAAATCAATGAGTGTTTATCCAAACGAAAGTGATGTCAAGGCTGCATTCTTTCCAAGGCAGCCTATGTTTGTGCTTCTATATAAAGATGCTTGTTTCAACACTAATGAACTTAATCATTCTTTGCCCAGTGTTGTTAAATCTCTTTTACAGGACTTCAAGGACGTGTTTCCAGAGGACATCCCTAATGGTTTACCACCAATAAGAGGAATTGAACATCAGATTGACTTCATTCTAGGTGCAACAATTCCAAATCGACCAGCATATCGAAGCAATCCCAATGATATGAAAGAACTTTAAAAGCAAGTTAAAGAACTCATGAAGAAAGGGCATGTGAGAGAAAGCATGAGTCCATGTGCAGTTCCAGTGCTACTTATGCCTAAGAAAGATGGGACTTGGCATATGTGCGTTGATTGTCATGTTGTCAACTTGCGTATTCACTAAAATTGATTTAAAAAGTGGGTATCATCAAATTAGGATGAAGGAAGGTGATGAATGGAAAACAACCTTTAAAACGAAACATGGTTTATATTGAGTGATTAGTTATGCCATTTGGATTAACTAATGCACCTAGTATATTCATGTGATTAATGAATCATGTTTTGCATGCTTTCATTGGCAAATTTGTGGTTGTTTATTTTGATGACATTCTGATATATAGTAAGAGTTTAAGTGATCATATTGAGCATCTACGAATGGTGTTAGAGGTTTTGAGAAAAGAAAAGTTGTTTGCTAACCATAAAAGTGTTCCTTTTGCACAAATCAGATTGTCTTTTTAGGGTATGTTGTTTCAACTGATGGAATTGTAGTAGAGGAAGAAAAGATTAAGGCTATTAAAGAATGGCCAACACCTAAGAATATTTTTGAGGTGTAGAGTTTTCATGGTTTGGCAAGTTTCTACCGAAGATTCATCAAGGACTTCAGCACAATTGCAGCTCCATTGATTGAAATCGCGAAAAAAAGTGTCGGATTTAAGTGGGAAAGGGAACAGGAGAATTTAATTTTTGCACCATTACTTGCTTTAACTGATTTTATTAAAACTTTTGAAATTGAATGTGATGTATTAGGTATTGGCATTGGCGTTGTTTTGATGCAAGACCGGTGGCCTATTGCCTTTTTCAATGAAAAATTGACTGGTGCAGCACTTAACTATCCTACATATGACAAAGAGATGTATGCATTGGTAAGGGCCTTAGAAACGTGGCAGCATTATCATTAGCCTAAGGAGTTCGTGATACATACTGATCATGAGTCATTGAAGCACCTCAAGGGACAAGGTAAGTTGAATAGACGGCATGCTAAGTGGGTGGAATTCCTTGAGACATTTTCCTATGTGATCAAGTACAAGCAAGGAAAAGAAAACATTGTGGCTGATGCACTATCTCATAGGTACACACTTATCTCTACTCTAAGTGTAAAGTTATTGGGATTTGAGCACATTAAAGAATTATATGCTAATGATCCAAATTTTGCTAATGTGTTTAATGCATGTTAGAAGGCAGCTTCTGATAAGTTTTATAGGCATGATGGGTTCTTATTTAGAGAAAGTCGATTATGTGTGCCTAACTATTCATTAAGAGAATTGTTAATAAGGGAATCACATGCGGGTGGCTTAATGGGACATTTTGGAGTTAAGAAAACTTTTGATATTCTGAACGATCATTTTTTTTTTTTTGGCCACATATGAAATGCGATGTTAAAAGGATGTGTGAAAGGTGCATAACATGTAAACAAGCAAAATCTAGAGTTTTACCACATGGTTTGTATACTCCCTTACCCATACCTACTGAACCTTGGGTTGATATATCTATGGATTTTGTTATGGGCTTACCAAGGTCAAAAAGAGGCCACAATTCTATTTTTGTTGTTGTTGACAGGTTCTCGAAGGTGGCACACTTCATTCCATGTCATAAAACTGATGATGCAACCAATATTGTTGATCTGTTCTTCAAGGAAGTTGTTCGTTTACATGGTGTTTCAAGACTATTGTTTCTGATTGCAATGTTAAGTTCTTGAGTTACTTTTGGAAGATCTTGTGGGGAAAGTTGGGAACTAAGATATTGTTTTCAACTACTTGTCATCCACAAACTGATGGACAAACAGAAGTGGTTAATAGGACGTTGTCAACCTTATTGCATGCTATTATTCAAAAAGACTTGAAGAATTGGGAAGAATGTTTGCCGTATGTTGAGTTTGCTTATAATCAAAGCGTTCATTCAGCAACTAACTATTCACCATTTGAAGTTGTGTATGGTTTTAATTCACACACCCCTTTGGATTTATTGCCATTACCCATTGATGAACGAGCTAGTTTGGATGGCAAAAAGAAAGCTGAAGTGGTTAAGCAACTACATGAGAAGGTGCGACAAAACATAGAGCAACAAACTGAGCAATATGCAAATCAATCCAACAAAGGGCGCAAGAAAGTTGTGTTTGAACCTAGAGATTGGGTTTGGGTGCATATGTGGAAAAAGCGATTCCCTGCACAAAGGCGCTCTAAAATGCAACCAAGAGGCGATGGATCATTTCAAGTGATTGCAAGTATAAACGACAATGCATACAAGTTGGAGCTTTCTGGTGAGTATAATGTTAGTGTTAGTTTTAATGTTTCTGATCTTTCTCCTTTTGATTTAGGTGACGATTTAAGGACAAATCCTTTTGAGGAGAGAGGGAATGATGGGAATCAAAATAACCCCAGATGTACCATGTCAAGAGATCCATTACACATTCTAGGAGGTCCAGTCACGAGAGCTAGAGCTAGGAAGATGTGAGAAGCTTTAAATGGCCTTATTGAGCAGATCTGGGTCGATAACAACATGCAACAAGTAAATCAAACCTTGGATGATTATCAAGGCATGTACATCATTTATATTCAAGAGAAACTTAATTGAGGTCATTTATGCTAAAGTACACAATTTGCATAAAAAACCCGCAATTCTGTTGCAATTTGTAACAAACTAATATTTCATGTTGCTTTAGGTTACTTTTAGTGATTTTCACCTTTTTTGTACTATTTTGGGCTGAACATTCGTTTATTTGAGGCCCCATTCATGGTTATTAGGATTAGGGTTTAGGGTGTTAGTTTCCTATTCTGATTAAAATTACTTTTCCCTATTTAAAGGCTTGTAACTCTAATTGGGGGGAGCTATTTTGAATATGAGATTTTGAGAGACTTTTCTCTTTGCTTCGTTTCAGAACTTTATAGAACTTATCAAGATTATTCTTGTGGTGTTCTAACCTGACTTATCATTCTTGTTTTTAATCGTTCGAAGGTGTGGCGTCAACCAACTTTATACCTCTAGTTTTTATTGCGTCATAGACAAAGGGTCAAGGTTTGTACCTTTGGTTCTTGTTGCGACATAAACAATGGGTTAAGGTCCTATTATAAACCTGATTTAGCTTTCCTAGAATTTAGAAATCCCTTGTTGGGCTATGGGTCTCATTGTTCTCTTTAGGGTTCTCATCAAGTGTTTTGATGCTGAAACTTCTGGTCAATTTTGAAGTCTATATGTGCTTTCATTGAAATATATATGTGCTTTGATTAATTCATTCTCGAAGTGTTTTGTCATCATAAAAAAGGGGGAGATTGTTGTACCTATGATTTTGATGATTACAAAATGCATTTGAGTGATTAATTGGTTCATTTAAGTGTGTAGAGCGGTGGCTTAAGAAAATTTGTAGCCAACTTTGGAAGGTAAAATTGTAGAGAGCCAATTCTAGAAGCTATAGTCAGCTTTACGGGTGAAAATTTCAAGTCTGTTGTTTAGTGCGCGCAGAAAACAAGCTCTAACTTTACAGCCAGCTGTGAGGGCACATTAAATGCACAACAGTCAAGTTATTTGAAGATTTCTTTAATATTTCAAAGTTGGATTTCCAACGCTGGCTTTACATTTTGCAGTCGGCTCTTGAGGAAAACAGAATGTGTGGGAAACTCGCAAAGCCGGCTTTACGTCTTATAGCCGATTCTTCGAGAAAAATAGAATGTGCAGGAAACTCGCAAAGCCGGCTATAGATTTTGTAAGCTAGCTATGGAGTCGGCTCTAAAAGTGTAAGCTGGCTGTGCTGACAATTCTGCAACTCAAATTATGTGCCTTGTAGAGCACTTAATAACCCCCAACAGTTAGCAACGGCTATTTTCGATCAAGTGGCTATAAATATAATTGGTAGCAGATTTGGAACAAGTTTGAAAAGCATTGTATTGAATATCTCTACGTACATACTTGTGCTTTAACTTGAGTTTTTAATCTTTGAGAGATCTTTACTTGTAATCCTCTTCTTGTTCTATTTGTGAGTGATCTTGGGGGTGTGATATTCCTTAAAAAGTGATTTGTTAAAAGGATTGTTTGGGTTCATCTTGTAAAGGGATGAGATTTGAGAGAAATACTCATCTTCTTGTAAAAGAATTAAGTGGCTCCTTTAAGCCACCCTCATTCTTGATAGTGGAGAGTGTGGAGGAAATCCTTGGTGAGTGAAGCCAAGGTAAAGGACTAGGCTCTAAGTGGTTAGACCGAACCTCTATAAAATCATTGAGCAAGCTCTTCTTCCTTACTCTCTTTAATTCTTTGTTTTGTAATTACAAAGAGAAGGAAATTTTTGAACTCTAATTCACCTCCTTCTTAGAGTGCATTGAGCCAACAATTTGAGGCAATTAAGATGTATCAAGCTACTATTTGAGCTGTCGGGTTGAAGGAACGATTCTGCCCACTCTATTCAGATCATATATGCTTTTTCTAGCTTTTGTAGACCAATATCGATCCATGTATCCCAACAACTTCCTAAACCTTCCTTACATGCTTTACTTTTCCATACTTATCCTTACTTTTCTTGTTTGCATTTAAGGACAAGTCTTATTTCCTACCATGCCATTATATTATTTCAAGGTCCTGATTTATGCCATTCACCCGCTTAGCATCGCAACAGGTGAATAAAGTTGATTACATGTCTCACATTAGTTAATAATAGCCCAACTACATATAAATCATAATCCATAAACACATTAGTTAAAGGTTATTAACTTTAATGTTGATTGCATGATGTTTAATAGTTTATGTTGTTGGGACTCGAGGTATCTAGTATGCATCAAGCCACGATTTGAGCCATCAAGCTTAGGGAACGATTATGGTCACCCTATCTAGACATAGATGGTTTGGGTAGTTTTTTCAGAAAAAATCAATTTGTATATTTTAGCAACTTCCAAGACCTTCCTCTCCTGTTTTAATTTTCCTTATTTTCCTTTTTTGCATTTAAGGACAAGACTCATTTCCTACAACATGATTATGTTTCTTCATAATCTTGATTAAGCCTTTCATCTGCTTAATGTCCCAATAGAATAATGGAGTCGATTATGCATCTCATATTGTTTACAAGTGGCCTAACTACATAAAACTCATAAACCTTAAACATAGTAGCTAAAGGTTGTTAACTTTAACGTTATGTTACATGGCATTCAAAAGCGTATGTTGTTGGGAGTTAGGTTAACAAGCCATGATTTGAGCCATTGGACCCAAGGAACAGTTTTCACTAACCTGTTAAACGGTGTATGGTCTAGATAACTTTTTTAGACCAATATCGATCCATATATCCCTACAACTTCCAGAACCTTCCTCTCATCCCTTACTCTTCCTTACTTTTTCTTTTCACATTTAAGGACAAGACACATTTCTCACAATGCGATTATGTTTCTTCAAGGTTCTAGTTTCTATTGTTCACCCGCTTAGCATCCTAAAAGTATAACAAAGTCAATTACATGTGTCATAGTAGTTAGTAGTGGCCCAACTATGTAAAAATCATAAACCATAAACACATTTGTTAAAGGTTATTAACTATAACGTTAGATTGCATGGTAAACTATAGTTAATGTAATTAGGATTCGAGGCATGTAGGATTTATCGAGGTACAATTTGAGTTGTCAGGCCTGGGAAACAATTTTGCCACCTAGTGTAGACCACAAATGGTCTAGATATTTTTTTTAGACTAATATCAGTTCGTATTTCCCAACAACTACCAAAACCTTCCTCTCCTAATTTATGTTTTCTTACTTTTCCTTTTTGCATTTAAGGATAAGACTTGTTTCTTTCTACACGATTATGTTTCTTCAATATCCTAATTTACGCCTTTCACTCACTCAACGTCCTAGTATGTAAACGAAATCAATTATGCTTCTTGCATTAGTTAATAGTGGCCTAACTATGGATACATTGTAAACCATAAGCACATTTGTTAAAGGTTATTAAATTTAATATTATGTTGTAAGGCATCCTAGTTGCCTTGAATCTCAAGAACATAAGCTACAATTTATGCCATTTGGTCCAAGGAACAATTCTGGCCACCATAGCTAAATTGTAGATGATCTAGATAGATTTTTCAAACTAAGATAGGTTTGTATATGCCCACAAGTTTTAGAACGATCCTCTCATCATTTACTTTCCTTACTTTCCTATTTTGCATTTAAGGACAAAGCTTGTTTATAACAACATGATTATATTTATTCAAGATCCTAGTTTTTTATAATTTACTTGCTTAGCACCTTAGTTTGTAAACAAGGTCGATTACGCGTCTTTTATTACTTAATGGTGACCTAACTACTAATAACTCATAAACCATAAACTCATTTGTTAAAGGATGTTAACTTTAATGTTACGTTGCATGGCATTCAATAGCTTATAATGTTGGGATTCAAGGTAACTAGGATGCATTTAGCCACAATTTGAGCCATTAAGCCTTGGGAACTATTCTTATCACCTTATTCTAACAGTAGATGGTCTAGATATCATTTTTAGATTTATATCAATCTATATATCCCAGCAACCTCCAGAACCTTCCTCTCTCCTTTTTCTTTTCCTTACTTTTCCATTTTGCATTTACAGATGAGATTCATTTCCCACAACACGATTTTGTTTTTTCAAGATCTTGGTTTTTATCATTCTCCCACTTAGTGCCCTAGCAAGTAAATGGAGTCAATTAGGTGTCTTACATTGGTTAATGGTGGCTTGACTACATATAACTCAAACCGTAAACACATTTGTTAAAGATTATTAACTTTAACGTTAGGTTGCATGATATTCAATATTTTTTGTTACTGGGATTTAGGGTGACTAAGATGCATCGTGCCACGAATTGAGCCATGGGACATGGGAAACGATTCTAGTCACCCTATCCAGACTATAAACAAGATAGATATTTTTTTATACTAATATCAGTCTGTATATCCTAACAACTTCCAAAATGTTCCCCCCATTATTTACTTTTCCTTTTAGCATTTAAGGAAAAGACTTGTTTCCCACAATGTGATTATGTTTCTTCAAGGTCTTGGTTTCTCCCATTCACCCGCTTAACATCCTAAAAGGCTAACAAAGTCAATTATGCATGTCATAGTGGTTAATAGCGACCCAAAAATCATAAACCATAAACATATTTGTTAAAGGTTATTAACTTTAACGTTAGATTGCAAGGCAATCTATAGTTTATGTTGGGATTTGGGGCATCTAGGATGCATCAAGCTACAATTTTAGTCATTGGGCTTAGGGAACAATTTTTCCTTCCCCATCCAAACCACAAATGATTCTAATTTTTTTTTAGACAAATATCAATCTGTATTTCCCAACAACTGCCAAAACCTTCCTTTCCAATTTTACTTTTTCTTACTTCTCCTTTTTACATTTAAGGAGAAGACTGTTTCCCATTATGCAACTATGTTTCTTCAAGGTCCTAGTGTATGATGTTCACCCGCTCAATGTCCTAACATGAAAATGAAATTGATTATGCATCTTGCTTTAGTTAATAGTGGCCCAACTATAGATAAATTGTAAACCATAAACACATTTGTTAAAGGTTATTAACTTTAACGTTAGGTTGTTGGGCATTTTATAGCTTATGTTGTTGGGATTCAAGGCAATTAGGATGCATCAAGCTACAATTTAAGCCGTTTGGTTGGGGAACAATTCCAACCACCCTATCTAGATTGTAGACGATCTAGATAGATTTTTCAAATTAAGATCAGTCTGTATATGCCTGCAAGTTCTAGAACCTTCCTTTCCTCTTTTACTTAATTTTTCATTTTGCAATTAAGGACAAGGCTCATTTACCACAACGTAATAATATTTTTTTAAGATCCTAGTTTTTATCATTCACCTTCTTAGTATCTTAGCCAATGAACAAAGTCGATTACACATCTAGTATTACATAATGGTGGCCTAATTACGTAAAAATCATAAACCATAAACACATTTGTTATAGGTTATTAACTTTAATGTCAGATTGCATGGCAATCTATAATTTATAGTGTTGGGATTTGAGGCATTTAGGATTCATCAAGCCACAATTTAAGTCATTGAGCCTGGGAACAATTCTGCCACCTAATCCAGAACAAAGATAGTCTAGATATTTATTTTAAACCAATATAGGTACAGATATTCCCCTAATTACTAGAACTTTTATCTCTTGTTTTACTTTTCCTTACTTTTCCTTTTTGCATTTAAGGACAAGACTTGTTTCTTACTACATGATTATGTTTCTTCAAGGTCCAAGCCTTCACCCACTCAGCATCTCAACATGAAAACAAAGTCAATTATGCTTCTTGCATTAGTTAATGGTGGCCTAACCACAAATAAATCATAAACCCTAAACACATTTGTTAAAGATTATTAACTTTAATGTTAGGTTGTAGGGGCTTCTAAATCTTATGTTGTTGGGATTTGGAGCTACTAAGATGCATCGAGTTGTGATTTAAACCGTCTAGTCTGAGGAAAAGTTCTGGCCACCCTATCCAAACCATAAATGGTCTAGATAGATTTTTCAAACCAAAATCAGTTTATATATGCCTGCAACTTCTATAACCTTCCTCTCCTCTTTTACTTTTCCTTATTTTTCTATTTTGCATCTAAGGACAAGGCTTGATTACCACAACATGATTTTGTTTTTTCATGGTCTTAGTTTTTGTCATTTACCCACTTAACATATTAATAGGTTGTTGATGACCACTTAAAATTTCAAAAATTATATATGAAAATTAATGAAAAATTAAGTGTGAACATTGAAAAAGAAAGGAGTCACCATTCATCTAAATTATAAGGTAGGATAAGTCACCTAAAACATGGTCTGCACAAAGATTGAGGTGTAAGGGTATGGTTGGGAGTGATGAAGGGCATACATACAACTCACAATCGTCTATGTAAAACACAGTTACATACTTTAATATTTGAGAATTTATTCAACTTGCTTATTGTTTTTGGGTTGGATTAAGTAGATATTAAAAGTAAATGGATGAAATTGCAACACTTGAAAACCTTTTGACTCAATTCGAATAAAAATCAATCATATGCATGCAGAATTGCAACAAAATTCAAAAGGAATGACTAATTTGATAAAATTTAAAACATTGAGGATTGATTTGAAACAATTCAAAACTCCTTGACTAAATTACTTAATCACAAAAGATTTGGGTGAAATTAAAATTCAACAAAAGACAATTTTCACTTTTTTATATATTTTTTTACTTTTTATTTTTTAGTTTTTTTAGTTCATAAATCTACTAGATTGAGTTGGGTTAACTTGACCCAGAAACACAACCCTCCTACTAAAATAGGCAAAAAAAATCAAAATCTAAATAGAAATTAAAGGCAATTTAGGGTCCCTATTCGACCATTCAATAAAAACCAAAATAAATATCAATTCAAATTTAGATCATAAAATTCAAAAAAACATGCTTGATTTTTATCCACAATGTCATCATCTAATATAGTTTCAACATAGCATCAAACATCTAAAGAAATCAAAACAAGCAAGGTGAAAGTTTTAGAGAGGCAGATTTGGATAAAAAAGGAAGGATCCCACCCACAGCACCAAGCTTCGTTCATCTCCCTTACTGCCTTTCCCAAAAATCCCTCTATTTTTTGGTATACCTAAAAAGAAAGGGAATCAGATTGAAAAGCAATCTTGCTAGAAATGGTGACCAGAGTAGCAAATATGACAAGAAACCAAGAGAGCCAACGATTGAGAGAAGAAAGGAGAGACCCAAGGGCTATTGAAGATGATGCATGATACCTTTGAGATGGAGACAATGATCTACTGCTTAGAGGGTTATGCAATGTAGAAGAAAATGGCCTAGATGAATGAGATCAACAATGGAGGATAAGGATGATTGAACAATGGTGATGGTGGCTATGAAAATAGAGTTCCATCAATGGAGAGGCCAAAAGGATCTGGAAGCTCTTTTGCTTTTTTTTTTTTTTTTGCTGTTTCCTGGAAAATAAATGAAGACCCCACGACCCCACTTCCCTTATGCCACTGATATCCCCTTAAAAAAAATGCTCCTTTTGTCTTTTTTAAGGTTTTCTCTGTTGGACAAAAGGTGAGCATTGGTTTTAAGAAGGAATTAGGCTGAACATTTCATGAGCTATTGTTATTGTTCTTTTTCGGTCTCATAGCCTATTTTTTTTTCAACTCTTAACCCAACTCATTCCTTTTTCTTTTTGTACTTTTTTTCTTTCTCTCTTTCTTCTTTCTATTTTCTTTCTTTTCTTTTTCCTTTTTTTTGGAACATTTCCCATTCTATTTCTTTAGTTTTTCACCTTCACACCTTCCTTTATGTGAATAAGCTCTTACCATGAAAATTAAATATATTAAGATACACAAAAGATAGTTCTAGAATTTTTATAGAAAACTTGAAAATAAATATTAAATTGAAACTTGGGTTATGACACAAGCGAATATAGTTGATTACATGTCACATATTACTTAACGGTAACTAAGATGCATCAAGCCATAGTTTGAGTCGTTAGGCCCAGGGAACTATTCACATCACTTTATCCAAACTGTAGACAGCCTAGATATCTTTTTCAAATTAATATCGGTTCATATATCCAACAACTTCCAAAATTCTCCTCTATTTTTTACTTTTCCTTGCATTTTTATTTTGTATTTACAAACAAGAGTAGTTTCCGATAACACAATTTTGTTTTTTCAAGGTCTCAATTTTTTGTCATTCGCCCACTTAGCGTCCTAGTAAGTGAATGAAATCAATTAAGCATCTCACATTAGTTAATAGTAGCTTGACTATGTATAACTCGTAAACCATAAACACAGTTGTTAATGGTTATTAACTTTAACGTTAGGTTGCATGGTATTCACTTTAACGTTAGGTTGCATGGTATTCAATAGTTTGTATTGTTGGGATTTGCGGTAACTAGGATGCATTGAACCACAGTTTGAGTGTTTAGCCCAAGGAAAAATTCTGGTAGCCCTATCCAAACTGTAGACAATCTAGATAGTTTTTTTAAATCAAGATCAATCCAAATATGCTAGCAACTTTTAGAACCTTCCTCTTCCTTACTTTTCCTTTTTGCATTTACGGACAAGGCTATTTTCCCACAACATAATTATGTTTCTTCAAGGTCTCGATTTATGTTGTTCACTCGCTTAGTGTCTTAGCAAGCGAACAAAGCCAATTACACATCCCACATTGGTTAATAGTAGCCTAATTACGAATAACTCATGAATCATTAATACATTTGTTAAAGGTTATTAACTTTAATGATAGGTTACATGACATTTAATAGTTTACATTTCTTAATTTGAGGCAACTAAGATGCATCAAGCTACAGTTTAAGTCATGGAGCCCTTGGAATGCTTCATGCCACCTTGTCTACATTGTAAATAGTATGATATCTTTTTAAGGCTGTTATCGGTTCGTATATTCAAGCAACTTCCAAAACCTTCCTCTCCTCTTTTACTTTTCCTTACTTTTTCCTTTTTGCATTAAAAGACAAGAATTGTTTCTTATAGCGTGATTATGTTTTTTCAAGGTTCTGATTTTTGCCATCCACCCATGTAGCGTCCTAGCAAGCGAACAAAGTCAATTATGCATTTCTCATTGGTTAATAATGGCCTAACTATGTATTACTCATAAATCATAATCATATTTGTTAAAGATTGTTAACATTAAAATTCGGTAGCAGGGCAATCAATAACTTCTATTATTAGGATTTGGGGTAACTAAGATGCATTAAGCTATGGTTTGAGCTGTTGAGCTCGACGAACGGTTCTGGCCACCTTATCTAGACTATAAACAGTCTCAATATCTTTTTCAAATCAATATCAATCCATATATCCTAACAACTTTTAGAATCTTCCTCTCTTGTTCTACTTTTCCTTACTTTGCTTTTTGCATTTAAGGACAAGACTCATTTCTCGTAATGCGTTTATGTTTTTTCAAGGTCCTAAATTATTCCATTCACCTACTAAGTGTCGTAACAAGCAAACGAAGTTAGTGACATGTCTCACATTATTTAACAATGACCTAACTACATATAGCTTGTAAACCATAAATACATTGGTTAAGAGTTATTAACTTTAATGTTAGACTGCATGGCATTCAAAAGTTCTGTTGTTGGGATTCAGGATAACAAGGATACATTGAGCCATTATTTGAGCCATTAGGCCTAAGGAATTGTTTTGGCCACTTTATCCAGATCATAGATGGTCTCAATAGATTTTTAGGCCAAGATTAATCTATATCCCCTAATAACTTCTAGAACAGTCATCTCCTTTTTTACTTTTCCTTTTTGTTTTTAAAGACAGTACTCATTTCTCGCAATATGATTATATTTCTTCAAGGTTTTGGTTTCTATTGTTTACCAACTTAGCATTTTAACAAGTGACTCACATTGGCTATTGGTGGCCTAACTATATATAAATTATAAAATATAAACACATTTGTTAGAGGTTATTAACTTTAATGTTTGGTTGCAAGGCATTTAATAGCTTTTGTTGTTGGGATTCAGGATAACTAAGATGCTTCAAACTCTAGTTGAAGCCGTTGGCCCAAGGAACGATTCTAGCCACCCTATCTAAGCAATAAACTATTTGGATTTTTTTTCAAACCAATATTAGTCCGTATATCCTAGTAACTTCCACAATCTTCCTCTCCTCTTTTAGTTTTCCTTACTTTTCCTTTTTGCATGTAAGAACAAAACACATTTCCCACAACATGATTATGTTTCTTCACCCACTTACCATCCCAATAGGTGAATAGAGATGGTTATGCATCTCGCATTGGTTAATGATGGCCTAACTACGTATAAATCATAAATCATAAACCATAAACACATTTGTTAAAGGTTATTAACTTTAACATTAGAGCTAATAGGCCTAAGAAATAGTTCTAGCTACCCTATCCAAACCATACATAGTTTGGATAGCTTTTTCAAACTAATATTGGTTTGTATATCCCAACAACTTCCAAAACCTTCCTCTAATGTTTTACATTTCCTTACCTTTCCTTTTTGTATTTAAGGGCAAGACTCGTTTCTCATAATATGATTATGTTTGCCCAGTTTATGCTATTCACCTACTTAGCATGCCAGTAGATAAATAGAGTAGATTACGCATCTCACATTGGTTAACAATGGCCCAATTACGTTTAACTCATAAACCATAAACACATTCATTAAAAGTTATTACCTTTAATGTTAGATTGCATGGCATTCAATAGTTTATGTTGTTGGGATACAAGGCAATTAGGATATATTGAGACACAATTTGAGCCTCTAGACCCGAGGTTTGGTTCTAGCCACCTTATCCAAACCGTAGATGATTTGGATATCTTTTTAGACCAATATCGATCCATATATCCTATAATTTCTAGAACCTTCCTCTCCTATTTAACTTTTCCTTCTTGCATTTGAGGATAAGACTCATTTCCCACAACACGATTATGTTTCTTCAAGGTCCTAGTTTATACCATTCACATGCTTAATGTCCTACTAAGCGAATGGAGTCAATTATGCATCATCCATTGTTCAATAGTGGCCTATGTATAACCCATAAACAATAAACAAATTTGTTAAAGGTTATTAACTTTAACGTTAGGTTGCATGACATTCAGTAGTTTATGTTGTTGAATTCAAGGTAACTAGGGTGCATTGAGACGGTTTAAGCCATCAAGCCTATATAATAATGCTTGTCATCCTATCTACATTCTAGATGGTCTGGATATCATTTTAAGGCCAATGTCAATTCGTATATCCTAACAACTGTTAGCTCAAATATTCTACAAGTAAAGGTAAATGGGAGTCTTCAAATTTTTTTCTTTTTGTAACCACCAAATGAAAAAAAAAAAAAGGAGAAAAGGGAAGAAGAGCTTGCACAATTGATTTTGTAAAGGTTTGGCCCAACCACTTGACACCTAATTGTCTACCTTGGCTTCACTAACCAAGTATTTCCTCCACACACTCCACTCTTAAGAGTATCTTAAAAGGGCTACCTAGTCGTTTTACAATGTGTTTTTCACTCAAGCACTCCCTTTTATAATGAATCCCAAAAACCTTTACTTGGTTTCTCTGTTGAAGGCTTCATTTACCCTCAAGTATCTCTTCTTGGAACTTCACTCACTCTCAAGATCACAAAGAAAGAGTAGAAAGAGTAGAAAGAGTAGAAAGAAAGATTACAAAGGGTATAATCTCTCAAAGATCTAATTTGTAAATGTAAGCTCAAACTTTTGAAAGGATTTGCAAATCTAAACTCAACTCTTGTTTTTTATCTTTTAATATGTGTTTAAAGGCTCTCCAAGGTGTTTAGCAATCACGTTTATAGAGTTAAGGTTAAAACTAGTGGTTACTAACCATCTATAGTTGTTGGATGTGCTACAAAATTGTCATATTTGAAAAACTAGCCATTATTTTATAGTCAAGAGTTGAATTTAGAAACCAAGAATCAAATCTATAAAGCTTAGATAAGACTCTCCAAACTAGGAGTCAACTCATCATGAATTTCTATAATTTGGCCAATTTTCTTCATGTAGACCAAGAGTACAAAAGTCAAATCTTGGAACCAAAGTGGAATATTAAGCTCCAAGAGTTGATTCTCTAAATAGAGAGTCCAATATGCCTTACACCTCAAGTCTTCCTAAAACTCTCTGAAATTCAAGTTTGAATCTAGTAATCTATATTTAGATCTTCAAGTATTTTTTGCATTTTTCATCCTTTAACTTCAAATCACTATACCTTTCTCATTCAAACTCTATTTTTGAACTCTATTTTGGGCGTTCTTATGCTCATTAGAAAGCCTGGGATGTCTACTTTCATGTGAACAACTTTTGACTAAAACTTTCACTATAGACATATATATTCTTGAATGAATGAGTGGAGGTCATTGTTCCAATGCATGAAACTTTCATTATAGACGTATATAAGCTTTATCTCTAAAATTCTTTCCTTTGATCCTACACACTTGCACAAAACTCATTAAACCTTTTCCATGGTTTTATTATAATCAAAATCAACAAAAGAGTTCAACAACAACTTCCAAAACCTTTCTCTCTTCTTTTACTTTTCCTTACTTTTCATTTTCTCATTTAAGGACAAGAATTATTTCTCACAACACAATTATGTTTCTTCAAGGTCTAGGTTTTTTTTGTTCACTTGCTTAGCATCCCAATAGGCGAATGGAGTCGATTATGCGTATCACATTGGTTAATAGTGACCTAACTACATATAACTCATAAACCATAATCATATTTGTTAAAGGTTATTAACTTT
This sequence comes from Rubroshorea leprosula, assembly GCA_020521535.1. Classification (NCBI taxonomy): domain Eukaryota; kingdom Viridiplantae; phylum Streptophyta; class Magnoliopsida; order Malvales; family Dipterocarpaceae; genus Rubroshorea; species Rubroshorea leprosula. The sequence continues at coordinate 2,449,437 of BPVZ01000039.1, forward strand.
AACTTTAACTTTATGTTGCATGGAATTCAATAGTTTATGTTATTGGGATTTGGGGCATCTAAGATGCATTAAGTCGCGGTTTAAGCCATCAGGCCTAGAGAGCGGTTTTGGTCACCTTGTCCAGATTGTTGATAATCTAGATATCTTTTTTAGACCAATATTGATCCATATATCCCAACAACTACTAGAACCTTCCTCTCCTATTTTACTTTTGCTTTTTGGTATTTAAGGAGAAGACTCATTTCCCACAATGTGATTATGTTTCTTTAAGGTCCTAGAGTATGTTGTTCACTCATTTAGTGTCATAGTAGGCAAATGGAGTTGATTATGTGTCTGGCATTGGTTAATAGTGGTCCAACTACATATAACTCATAAGCCATAAACACATTTGTTAAAGGTTATTAACTTTAATGTTATGTTGCATGGGATTTAATAGTTAATGTTGTTCGGATTCCAGGCATCTTGGATGCACCAAGCAACGATTTGAGTTGTTAAGCTTGGAGAATGATCCTAACCACCCTATCCAAACCATAAACAATCTAGATTGATTTTTTAGACCTCAATTGGTCCATATATCCCTACGACCACTACTGCAGGAATCGGATATTCAGACCGAAATATCGGTCCGGATATATTACAAATCGGTCTAAATATATATATCCGGACCGATCTTGATCCCTATAGTTGATCTGAAAAAACCTGGTATGAAAAAAAATAATATACAGACCAACATAAAATCGGTTCGTATATATATAATCCGTACATTTCAGTAAGAAATATAAATGGTTTTTTAAAAATTGAAATAACCGGACCGAAATTGGTCCCAAAAAAATAATATAATAAAATAATAAAATATGTGCGAACCGAAAACGGTCTGGAAATGTGGCGGAAAGAGGCATAGCAAATATATACGGACCGAGATCGGTCCGAATATAGAGGACCCAGCAGAAACTTTTAAAACTTGCAACTATATCCAGACCATTTTTG
>BPVZ01000040.1:145661-157244 GCA_020521535.1 Rubroshorea leprosula
AGCATCCCCACGGTTACTACCTAGTAGTCGTGGTTGTATCTCTTACCTGCAGCACCTTTCGCTACCACCAGAACAGTCCTCCAAAACCACACTCCGCCTTTCCGCCTCCTCGACACTAACCCGACAACGCACCCTGCTCTTGCCCATCATCGCTGGGTATTCATTTATTTTGGTAGAAGTCATCATGTTCAACGTTAGAAACTGCGAAAGCCTCCTCCCTACGCCTATAACCTACCCACTCATGCCACGTGTCTTTACGACTGTGGGACCCACAAAATAGATCTTTCTCCTCCCAGAGTCCTAGCAAGAGCCAATCATATGCTTAGACCTCTTACTCACCGACGAACGTTTTAATGATTGTTTCAGACTCTGTACTTCAGCATTTATTCTCCATTCATGAAAAGTCAAGTCCTTTCAGCGTTGTTTATAAATCCTAAGTTCTGATCTGACAAATGTCTTTTTTGCGCAGGAAGAAGGCAACTGCTTCCTCAAAAACACCGAGCAAAGATTCCACCCGTTTGACATTGAAGATCACTGTTTCATTAACGGAGAAGAGGTAATCCCTTAATCCTCTAATATCAATACAGAAGTTAGCCTTTTTTTTCTCCCTTCATCCAAGTAAAATTGTTCAAATACACTTAATAAATCTTTCTTAAGCATCTTAATTTTCAGCAATGTCATATATATATATATACTCACATGATATATATTAAAGACAGAAACTACTTTGCCTTTGCAGATGATTGTCGAAGGCATTACTCTTCTCACAACAGTCTTCTGCAAAAATGGAAAGGATAAGATATTCTATCCAAATTCAGTTTTAACTACTTTGCCCATCAAAAACTGTTACAGGGGTGTGGTTGACATGGATTATTCCGTCGAGTTTTCTATTGACAATTCCATTACAAACGAGCAAGTTGAAAATCTGAAGTCTCAAATAAAAGTGTATGTAAATTCTTGCCTTTTCACTTTCCCTCTTGCTTTTATATTATATATGGAAGGTGATGTCATATATAAACGTACTCTCAAAATTGTTGATGGATTGATGCTGAAACGGGAGGAAAAGAATGGATTAATTTCATCGTAAGTTCTCCTAAGTTTTGACTTTTGATTGATGATATATAATAATCTATAAATGATTGATACACACTCAACTCAAAATATACTTTTTAATACTTGTTTTAGCTCAGTATATACCAATCATTATTCAATCGATTCATATTATATATGTTCGATAAAAGTTCCACTTGTAAATTTCAGGTTCTTGGAAAATGATCCTAAGTCATGGCTCCCAGAATTTCGAATTGTGCACAAGGAAATTGAAGACGGGAAGATGAAAATGGTTCTGTGTGTTTCTTGTTGCAACATAAACCTTAAGGACCATGAGGAGACGATGAGCGAGAGGAGATCTGAATTAGTGGACAAGCTAAGGAATGTTTTTACACATGATATCAAAATCAAATACTATGACATTCGGCCTCAAGAAGTTGATCTCCTCCGTTCCTCATCTCGCCGCCGGCTCGATGAATCTCGCTCTTTTCTCCTTCCACGTTAAGATTCTGCTCAAGGTGCAATTGATGCTGGTTTTCAAGTCAGGAAATTTGTTTGGGTTTCTGCTGTGTTTCTGTTTCAAGATTGGATTCAATTTGCTGTACTTGTGTGAGGTGGTGGGATTGTATGTAGGGATTTATATCTTTTTCTGCTTTAATTTGTTTGATGGACGAATGAAAGTAGCTCATTAATAAATTGCGTTAATTATCTGTTAAATTCTTGTAAAGCGCAACTAATTAAGAAGCCGATTAAAAATTCTTTAAGTCCAGCTAGCTATATTAATTTAATTAATTATCTTAGTTTTTGCTTTTGCTCTTTTTTAATCTTGAAGACGTATATAAGTACTAGAAAGTTTCCAACCAAGCAAAAACGGAAAATTATAGATAAGGATGTTAATTTTTTATTTTTTATTTAAAAATATTAATTTTTAATTTTTTTTATTTAATAATGTTAATTTTTTTAAAAAGTTGTGTTTGTCACATTAATATTATTATTTAATAATTTTTAAATAAAAAAATTAAAAATTGACATTCATATTTAGATTTTAAAAAAATTAATATGTTTATTTATACATTTTCTCAAACAAAAGCTAAGACGAGGGTGCACTTAACCAATGGCAATAAGTTGTGAAGTGCAACTTAATTTTACCTTTAATGTATAACTACAATTTTCTACTTCAATATCTGATTACATTGTACAAAGTATTGTTTTGAAAAGGAAAATGAGTGGTACACCATGTAAAGTTACACATTATGTTACATACTCTGTTACACACTAACGGTTTTTGTTATTTATATCATTAAAGTTGATAATTTTTGTCACTTGTACCGTTAAAATTAATTTTTTTCGTTACTTGTGTCGTTAAAATTGATGATTTCCGTTACACACTAATAGTTTTTATTAATATGTAACAGAGTGTGTAACTGTATAGGATGTATATATCTTTGTCTTTTTTATAATTATTGTACATGTGTAGATAGGGCTTGGCGTTGGTTTAGTTGGTAACTTTAATTAACTGAAAATTTTCAGCTAATAATTTTTTTTTATTTTGGCTATCCATCTTGAAAACCACGCTTGAACTAATTTTTTTGGTCCAATTCAATTTTAACCAAAATTTTGAATTCTATTAAAATTTCCAATTAAATTTTCATTTTTGTATTTAAAAATTTCGTTTTGATTTGAGTTTTTCAATTAAACCAAATTTTTTATACTGATTTGGTTAAATTAGAAGTGCGTTTTGGTTTTACAAATTTAGTGTTAATAATCATAGCCAAACCAAAATTTTGGTTAAACTTAGTTTAAAATAGAATTAATTGTTTAAACATTTAACCAAACTAAAAAAATTTGATTTGTTTTGGTTATGCGGTTTTTTCAGTAATACAACTAACCCTATCTATATCAGTTATAGTTTACACTAGTCCATATAAAAAGAAGGGAAAATTATTTTACCTAGGTTAAACCTTTAATTTGGTCCCTCAACTATTGTACGAACTTTTGATTTAGTCCCTCAAGTCAAAAATTCCCTGACTTAGTCCTTACTGTCTACCATTAACTTGGTTCCTCCGTCAAAATTCCTCCTACGTGTCCGATTACTTGACAGAGAGAAACATGACACGTAAAAATTTTTTGACACATAGGATCTACAGTGTGGCAAAAACAATGATGTGGCAAAAATAATTAAAAAATTCCTTTTTCTTTTTCTTTTTTCTTTTTTTTTCTTTATTCTTTTGTTTTTCCTTTTTCCCTTTCTTCTTCCTCTTCCTTTCCTTTCGCCTTCTACAAACTCTAAAACCTTCTAAACCGAGCATGCCTGGGTTCAATTGAACCCAACACACACTGGATTCGATTGAACCTAACACACTTGGGTTCAGAAAGAACCTGGATCTGGGTTTCACTTTCCATTTTAAATTCAAATTAAAGTAAAAAAAATCAAAGAAATACCCAAATTTATTTGATTCCAAAATTTAAATTTAATGCTTTGCAATTCTGTAAAATCAAATAAGTACCCAAAATAAATACCTAGATTTGCAATTCCAATTCTTATCATTCAAATTTTAATGCTTTCATACCCAAAATTGCAGCAATCAAGATTTGAAAAATAAAACCTAAATACAAATGTGGATGTAGAAGGAACTTAGATTTGGATTGCCTCTTAAATCTGGATTTCCTCACACCCAAAATCGACCTTCCCCTTCACACGATATTCACATAACAAAGGGAACCCAGCAAGTAGTTTAAACCCCCATTAAATGCCCTCTTAGCCTTCTAAAAAACCCAAAAAAATCAAGGTATCTTCAATTAAACCCAACCACAGTTCTTCAATCGAATCTAGCATTCTTCAATCAAACCCAACAAGGGTACATCAATCAAACCCAACATTCTTCAATCAAACCCATCAAGGGTTCTTCAATCGAACCTAATAGTGCCTGTTGGGTTCGATTGATGAACCCAACAAGGATGAACCCAACAAGCACTCCTGGGTTCGATCGATGAACCCAACGGCACCTGCGATCGAACCCAGGAGTTCGATGAACCTAGCGGCGCTGTTGGGTTCATCGATCAAACCCAGGAGCGCCTGTTGAGTTCATCGATTGAACCCAGCAACGTTGCTAGGTCCTTGCTAGGTTCAATCAATGAACCCAAAAGGCGCTCTTGGGTTCAATTGATGAACCCAGTAGGCACCACTGGGTTCATCGATCGAACCCAACAAGCTCGTGCCGTTAGGTTCCTGTTGGGTTCATCGATCGAACCCAGTAGGCATCAATCAAACCCAAAGCCCCTAAGGCCAACGAACAAGGATCTGGGGGAAAAAGATGAATGCTAGAGATGAAAATGAAGGGGTAACGAAAAGAAAATGGAAAGAAAGTGATGTGTGATTGAAGATGAGGGTAAAAAAGTAATTTTAGTTTTACAATTAATTTTGGATATTTTAATTTTTATTGAAAATTACGTGTAAGTTTTATATGCCATGCTGTCAATCCTACATGTTAAAACATTTTTACATATCATTATTTTTCATTAATTAATGGGAAATGTAAGCGGATTTTTAACCGAGAGATCAAATCGGGGTTAAAATGGTAAATATTGGGGACCAAATCAAGGATTTTTTGAGTTGAGGGACTAAATCAGGAGCCTGTACAATAATTGAGGGACAAAAAATGGGGGTTTAACCTTTTACATAACCCACCTTATAAAATTTCTTTAATTTTATTTTTATATTATTTCATTAAAAAATATTAAAATAATTTTACAAGATAGATTACATATAATTCAACAGTTTTCTATAAAATTAAAGAATCAATTTACATCATTCATTTGGCTTCCAGTGCTGGCACTGTAAATTGTAATATAAATCCTATTTGTTGTATGCAAGTAAAAAAATGTTAAATGTACATGACCTTTTGCCGACCAAAAATCGCCCTAAACGCTTCAAAAAAAAAAAAAAAAGGGGCAGCCTAATGGGGTGCCCAAGCCCAATACAACCACTCCTCATACAACTAAATTGAATAACTTTACTATCGTGAGCATTATTGTCCACAACAAACAGTCCTTTTCCAGTCCTTCTCTGTGGCATTTCCATTTTGAATTTTTCATATGTTAATCATAAATGCAAGCATCCCCACGATTACTACTTACTAAGTTCTTGGTACTCGTGGTTGTGGCTCTTACCAGCAACACCTTTTGCTACCACCAGAACAATCCTCCACAACCACACACCACCTGGCCGACAACGCACCCTCCTCCTGCCCATCATCATCGGGTCTTCTTTCTTTTTTTTGGTAGAAGTCATCATGTCAGTTTAACTTTACAACCCGCGAAAGCCTCCTCCCTATAACCTACCCGCTCACGCAACGTGTCTTTACCGAGCATGGAACCCACATGGTAGATCTTTCTCCTCTTAGTTTCCTAGCAAGAGCCAATCATATGCTTACACCTCTTACTCATTGATGATTCTCTCAGTACGTAAATAATATCATCAGTTACCGGTGCTTAGATCTCCGATAAAGGTTCTAATGATTGTTTTAGACTCCGTACTTTAGCTTTTATTCTACATTCATGAAAAGTCAAGCCCTTTCAACGTTGTTTATAGATCCCAAGTTCTGATCTAACAAATGTCTTTTCTGCACCAGAGGATGGGAATTGCCTCCTCAAAAACACCAAGCAAAGATTCACACACCGAAGATGAAGATGAGAAAAATGGGAAGAGTAAAGGAAAGCAAACAGGAGACCACATTGCTGCCATTAACAAGAAAAGCAAGGCCAAGAGATGCTCTTGCCTCGATGGCTATTTCTGGTTCATGGGATTCGTATGCTGTATATGGTGGTTCTTGTTGTTCTTGTTCACCACAAGGTCGGCTTCGATCCCTCAATTTGTGATGGAGGCTATAAAGGACTGGCTGCCAGACCTGCCTAGTGTGAAATTCAGCAATGAGGGCCTGACGGTGAAGCACCCGGTAGTGTTCGTCCCAGGAATTGTAACTGGTGGGCTTGAGCTCTGGGAGGGGTGTCAGTGTGCTGATGGATTGTTTAGAAAGAGGCTCTAGGGTGGCTTGTTTAGGGAACTGTACAAAAGGTAAATGCCCTTTCGGAAATGTTGAGGTATACTCTGTGTTTGCTCTGCTTTTTGTTCTTGGTTTTAGTTTCTCTTGTGGAATGTTTTGTGTCTTTTTGAAGAAGGCGACATGTCAGGAAGGTGGTCCTTGAGTTCTTTCGGCAATGTGAATGCTCTTTTAAGATGGTTTACTAAAATATGAGGTTGCTTAATTTTCACGAATTTGCACAATGAGTTTGATGCTTTCCTTCTTTTCCCCCTACGCCTTTTTAAGAATGGAATCTTTTTTAGCTGCAAATATTATCCCTTTGTTTCATGTTTGTTGGTTTAGTTTTAAACTTTATGAGTGTGTATGATTGTGGGGTTATAGGAGGCTATGGATAGGTACTCTTTTAGATGCTTCTTTGTTTTAGGAAGTATTATAACTTATAAGGTGGTTGATCCTGTGACTTGTAGACGATTGCGAGTTGGTGAATGGTGACTATTTGGTTTATGTCTTTTCTTCTTTTTTTTTTCTTGGCTATTAACCCCCACTTTCTTGAAATCACATTGGGTTTCAACTAATCTAAAATTAGCCGCATTATACCCATAAAGGGGAAGCTCTCCTAGCCAACGCTTGTTTTTTTAATCATAAGACTTAAAACTCAAAACTTTGCTGAAGGAAACCAAACACCTTCCACTCAAACCAATAGGTCATTAGTATTTGGTTTATGTCACGGCATCATGCACAGCCAAGTGTGTAAAGAGTCTACTAAATTGTTCATTAGGTTGCTTTAAGAGCGCATAGTTTCATTTTATTTTGCATTTCTAGGATGGAAAGGTTCGGGCTTGGTGTCTTGAATTTGGCATATTCTCTTATCTTTAATTTTTAGCTTGAAAATGTAAAATAATTAACAGGCATATTCTCTTATCTTTAATTTTTAGCTTGAAAAGGTAAAATAATTAACAGAGGAAAGGGTATCATTGAGAGAACTAAGAACTTATATCTTACTGATAGTGGATGACTTTGTACTTGGTTTGATACATTTATGTGTCAATTTGCTCAAACTATTCAATTTATATGGTTGTTTAGATGAAGTCTTATGATGAACACTAAATGTAGGAAGGCAGGCAAAACTAATCACATGCTTTTAAATTTCCGCATTTGATGTTGGTATGTTGATGGAGGAATACTTTGAAGGACAATTTTCGAACTTTTATCAAGAATCATTATGGCAAATATTGTCTCATGGCCAACTGAGAACCTACTTAAAGTCTTCAACTCTCATTAGGTGTTTATGGAATCTGACACACCTTGCTACTTGACTTGGATTTATCCTCCGTCATTGGCATGTTGAACTGATCATTTCTTGGCACTTTAATTCTATATGTTTCAAGTAGTAGTGCAGTTTATAACTTTTGGGTTGCTCATAGAACTGAAAAAGATCAACCTTTCCATTTCATAATTGTTATTATTCTTCAATTTCTTCTTTTGTCTTTTTGGGTACACATAAGTTTTACTAACATATATTGAAGAAGATTAACTTCTGATTTAGATTATTTAGTTACAATTAAAGGGGATGGAAAGTGCTCTTTTGGATCTAGTATTGTTTTTTTCCCTTCACATATGTTTGTTATCTTCTAACTACATGTAATAGTTGTCTCATCTGTGAAGCTTAACACTTAAGATTCTTTTTCTTCCTTTTTCTATCCATTACCTTGCAGACCATTAATTGTGTTAGGTAGAGCACATGTCACTAGACAATGAAACTGGGCTTGACCCCCCCAGTATAAGGGTCAGGCCTGTATCTGGACTTGTAGCAGCTAATTACTTCGCACCAGGTTATTTTGTCTGGGGTATCTTAATTGCCAATTTGGCTTGGATTGGGTATGAGGCGAAAACAATGTACATGGCTGCATATGATTGGAGATTATCTTTTCAAAACACAGAGGTTGAATTTAGCTTTGTTACTTCACTTCCCTTGGAGTTATTTCTGCAAACTATGTTATTATTCATATATCACATGTTTCTCTTTATATTTTTCTTCATTTCAATTTTCTGTTTTACAATGGAAAGTATAGTATTTTTTTCCTCAAATTATCATCGAACTTTCTACCTAACATAATTGTTCAGTGAGAGACCAAACTCTAAGCAGGATAAAAAGTAGCACGACACTCATGGTAGCCACAAATAGTTGTAGAAAGGTGGTTGTTATTCCACATTCAATGGGTGTCTTGCACTTTCTGCACTTCATGAAATGAGTCGAGGCACTGGCTCCAATGGGTGGTGGGGATGGATCAAATTGGTGTGCTAATCATATAAAGGCAGTAGTGAACATTGGTGGGCCATTTTTAGGTGTTCCCAAAGCTGTCACAGGATTGTTTTCTGTTGAAGCCAGAGATATTGTTGTTGCTAGGTATCTCTTTGAAACAATTATATGGGCTTTGATATCTTTTTCTGAGACTTATTGATCCTAATGTGATCTATGTTGATTATTGGTATGAAATTTCTGATGCTGTTGGTCAAACCTATGCTTTCCCACTTATAGGGATTCAAACACTCCTCTCTTTGGAGGACATTAATTCAATACAATTTGGTTTTTGTGGTTAGATATGATGCACTATAGCTGTGTTAGTATCTTGACTCTTGAGTGTCGATTCTCAAGATTTTTTTGTTTTAATCTATTTCATTTTTTTCGTTTGTCAAATGTATTACTTTTGTAAGGTGTCAATTTTACAAAAAATTCATAATTTTAGTTATATCTTGTTTCTTTTAAATGATTTCAATTATGAAAGTGGATTTATTCTGCTAATTTGCTGGAATTACGGAAACTAGTGGTGTCTATGTGTTCTAAAAATCATTTTGGTCCTGTTTGATTTGATTTTTTTTACTTGTAAGTGTCATTGTCAAGAACTATTTAAGTTGAAAGTTTAAGTTCATATTTAATTTGAAAGCTTAAGTTCATATATATATATATATATATATATATATTTTTTTTTTTTTTTTTTTTTTTTGAAAATGCTTAAGCTCATATTTAATAAGTCGGTCCAGAGGGAGAAAACTGGAATAGTGTAGGTCCAGAGGGAGAAAACTAGAATAGTTTATCTCTAGCAGTCAATGAACTTACCCTTCTTTCATGTTAGGTTTGCTGTACTCCTTTTTTTTCTTTTTTTTCTTTTTTTGGTTTGGATAACAAGGTATCTAGACCTTTAACTTAACTAATGCCATAGATACCTACAAACTACCTCATCCACCAGCTTTAGGTAAAGTTCCACCTTTAAGGATGGCAGGTGTGGTCCAGTAAAATTGTTTGCACCCAAATAGCAAGAGAGGGACTCGAACCTATGTTCTTAGGCATGGTTCTCATCCATCCTTACCACTTGAGCCAATCCCAATAGTTTTTGTTGTTACTTTTTGTTTCCAAAAACTCTGTAGACATTATCTTTCACAATTGTTTTGTCTACCGCCATCCGTGTTTTACACCTCCAACAATATCTCATGTTCGACTAACTCAATGAATATAAGGTAGTTGGTCATTCATAGCATGCCTTTGGATTTCTAAATTTGCATGGACCTGATGAGAAACGAATCCTTAAACAGGTCATTTGCACCAGCTGTTTTGGATAAAGATGTATTTGGGTTCCAAACTCTACTACATATAATGCAGATGACTCGTACCTGAGATTCAACCATGTCAATGATACCAAAAGGTGGGGAAACAATCTGGGTTGGTCTTGATTGGTCACCTGAAAGAGGCTTTAACTGTGCTGGAAAAAGGTTGAAGAACAATTATACCCACAATCAAAATGCAAATGAGAGTTTTGCTAACACACAGAATGTGAATTATGGGAGGATTATCTCATTTGGTAAAGACGTTGCTGAATTACATTCCTCCAAGTTTGAGAGCGTCAATTTCAGGGTAATGTCCAAGTTAGAATTTAGCTATTTCCATATAAACAGTTTGCAAGATCTATGTGTGTTTATGTATATGTATATGGATGGATGGATGGATGGATGGATGGATGGATGTCTATATGTATGTATGTTAAGTATGGGTAATAGAGCATGAAAATTTGGTAATTTTACTAGCTAAAATGCATGATAGATCTAATTTGAGTTGTTTCTGCTTGCTATGAGATTATTGGCTGCTCCATTTTGTAGCTTGGACTTGGATGTAGTCATGTAATTGTTTATTATCAGCAGAATGCTGTGAAAGGAAATGAGGTTGCAAACAGCAGCCGCTGTGAAGTGTGGACAGAATACCATGAAATGGGTTTTGAGGGTATAAGAGCTGTTGCTGATAACAAAGTTTACACTGCTGAATCAATTCTAGATCTGCTTCATTTTGTCGCCCCCAACTTGATGGCAGGGGGAGGTGCCCAATTTTCACATGGAATAGTTGATAATTTGGATGACCCAAAGTATGAACACTACAAATATTAGTCAAACCCCTCAGAAACAAAGTAAGATTCTTTTCTCAGTAAGACCTTGTGTTGCGCTGAAATCAATGTGATTTCCTTTGATTCATTGAAATTTTATGAACAATTTATTAAACTTTATATGCTAAGATTATCAAAATGGTTTGCTTTTCTACTCCCTTCCCTCCGCGCCTTAACAAGTAACATATCATTTTGAGTCTGCAGGTTACCAAACGCTCCAGACATGGAAATCTATTCAATGTATGGAGTTGGAATCCCTACAGAAAGAGAGCATATGTCTACAAATTAACTCCTGCTGCTGAGTGCTATATTCTCTTTCAGATAGACACCTCAGCAGAAGGAGGAAACGAGCATTCTTGTCTAAAAGGTGGAGTCTTCTCAACTGATGGAGATGAAACAGTTCCGTGTTAAGTGCAGGTTTCATGTGTGCAAAAGGATGGCGAGGAAAAACCAGATTCAACCCTTCAGGCATTCCGTACTTATATCAGGGAGTATTCTCATGCACCCCAGCCAATCTACTGGAGGGACGGGGAACGCAAAGTGGTGCTCATGTTGACATAATGGGGAACTTTGCACTGATTGAGGACATCATACGAGTAGCAGCAGGGGCTACAGGAGAGGACTTGGGTGGAGATCAAGTGTATTCCAACATTTTTGAATGGTCTGAAAAAATAAACTTACAGCTCCAATTCAACTGACACCAGTAATATTTGGTTTGTATTGAAATGCAAGAAACTGGAACGAGTATCCAAAGCAAGTGCAAGAATGTCTATGTTGTAAATAGCTTCCTCATTGTTTGGTGAAGCAACAAATTAGGTTTGTGGAAAATGGTATCCCACGCCAAGGCCGGCCATCGTCTTCAGTTCTTGAAGCTGCAGGAACCCCCAGCATTATTGATTTTTGTAATTTGTATTGATTGATTTGATTACAAAAGATGAAATATGTTGATTTTCTAACTGGTCATTGCATTGACCTGCTTGGTGCTAATTGCCTTTCCTTTGGGGAAACAGGCTTAAAGGAATCTTGTGAAGGCACCGGAAACTACCGGATGCTGGTAAATT
>BPVZ01000040.1:157344-169007 GCA_020521535.1 Rubroshorea leprosula
AACACACGCCACTTGCAAAATTTTTTCCCTTCTAATAAATCATAGTGTTACTTCCCTATGCAAGAAAAGAAAAGACAACCCCACACAAATGAAAAGGGAATGAGTTTGGATTCTACTCTAAGTGTTGGACCATATTGTTTAGTGAATAGTAAATTAGATTAGAAACATAACAATAGAGTCTAAGTACAGACGAATATAGAAGTTCAGAGAACTTAAATGGAAAAGATTACATAACAACATAAACGACTAAGCTAATTGTGCCTAAAATAACGGCACCCTCCATGTTGAAGGGAGGGCAGAATGCAACCTGGGGGATTCGCTGCTTAAGTTGGACCATTTATTCATTGCTTCCGAGGTTTAAATTTGTTAGGCAGATTTTTATATGGTTTATTATTTAAAGAATTAATTTGACTTTCACTTGGTACAAAGAATCAGTTTTAACTTTCTTTCGGTACAGAGAATGAAGATAGGTTTACAGGAATGATGGTAATGAAAATGAAAGTTTGGTTAAAAAAACTAGGATTATTAACTGGCATTGCTTGGGTGGAAGAAACAATGGGTATTTGTCTTACTGGACGTTTTGTCGTGGTACTACATTTTTTAATGAAAAAAAAATAGAAAAAGACAATTGAGGAATACTTGGGAAGTAATGAATTACTATTACACATTAATTACACAATCAAATAATTAATAATATGAAGATAAAAAAAATTAAAAGGTTTTAATATTAAAATTATTACATGATAAGTAAGATATAATATAGACCTCACTTAATTTATAGTTGGAATTAAATGTCTTGACATTAATATTGAGTATATGTTTGGTTTGAAAAAAATAAAGAGAATAAGAGACAAAAGATGAGTTTTTTAACTAATTAAATTATAATACTTTCAGATATTACAGTTTGATCAATTCAAAAATTTATTTCCTTTCTGTTTCTTTTAAATCAAACATGATCACATAGAGACTAAAGTCATGCACCTTGATATTAATCCCTTCTTGTATGATTTTGAAGGTAAACTATCACATCAATTTAGTGTTTTTAAGAAAATTAATTTTATTTGAGTGTTGGCCTTTATATTTAAATATTAGACTTGACAACTACACTTGCTTATTAATGACACTTAATTGCTTATTGGTGATTCAATTCTTAAAATATGTTTGGTTTGAAGGGAGGAGAGGGGAGGAGGGAAGGAGAGATAGAGAATATTCTTATTTGAATAACAAAAAAATGATAAGAGAAGAGTTTCTAAGTTTTACTATAATTTCCTTTGTGCATTTTGTATGTCTAAATGAGAGGAAATGAAGGAAAAGTGAGTGAAGGATATTGTCTCCCCTCCATTCTCTTCTTTTTCATTTCTCTCAAATCAAACAAAAATATTAAAGTTTTTATTCTATTTGACATCATGGAACAATGTGAAAATAGCAAATAATATTATTCATGTTGTAAAATAAAGAAAGAATCAATTAGAAGAAGAGGAAAAATTAGAAATATAAAGTAAGACAATGCAAAGATATATTATATTTATATTCCTTTCTTCTCTATTTGTTCATAACATTTCCATCTTCATCCATTTGCAAGAGTATAAACCCTATATATAGGGGTCAATAGGTGATAAGAGTTACAAGAAATAAACTTCCACTAAATGGGAGGTACAAGAATTAATGTCCTACTAATGAAAAGGTTACAAAGAATCTCATTATTACCATCTAAATGCATGGCATTAAAAAGTGTCAATCACTATTATAATTGCATGGAGATAGTAGAAATTACACCATTACTTAGTGTGTAAATACCATCGAAAATGGGGGGTGAGAAGATGATGAAGGTAAAATATCCACAATGAATTGATTTATAATAATTCCTACTTTCCCTAATTAAGTCTCATGCCTTTTTTTACCTTATATATATATATATATATATATCAAGCAAAGCAGAAGTTATACTCCAAACCCTTACATCCTACCAAAAACAACTATTATTACAGGAGCATAAACCACAAACCACCTGCAACTCTTTATAAGGAAGTAGATTTCTTCTCACCTTTGAATTTTAAAAAGAGTAAAGACAAATTTAAAAATAAAAAGTCTACTTCTTATTGTTAACCCATCATTTAATGTATAAGAAAAAGAATGAGTATATTAGTAAGTATATTTCTTATCATCTCTTGTTTATTAATAACAATTGTAACATGTAAGGAATGTCTACTCTTGTTATGTCATATTCTCACTTTCATAATCTTAAATATTAATTCTTGATTTTATGGATTATGGAATTAATATGTATTCTATCCAAGCAAGTTACAAAAGTACTAAGCTTTCATTATCATAAAAGGAATCATACTTAAATTTTAGTCATAATCCATTCTGTCTCAACCTTAAATTGTTGGCTACGTGTTCTTGTTTTCCATATTCTTTTCTTTTGCAAAAATCTAGGTAAAATATTCTGGATTGAGTGGGATGACCTAAAGGGATTGGAATACCAATTTTTCCGTACAAATGGGCAGTATCTAGGCACTAAAATCAAACCCAAGGCATCTCCACCAAACCCTAATAGGTTTTCCAAATCTTAATTTCAGAATTACTAGTGTTTTTGCAATTAATGCAAAAAAGAATGTACTGTAGAATATGTACGGATTAATATGCAGCATTTTGATGGTCGGCAGAGGAGCAATTTAAAAGGAAAATTACAAAAAGAAATTACCTAAGGTATAGGAGTATTAAATATATTATTTTATAATAAATTTTTATAAAAAAATGTAAGAATAAAACATTATTTTTAATATCAATACCACTTAAATAATTTTTATTAAGTAGTTGATAATTTTAAAGTCAATTTTTTTTATATAAATTAATTATAAAAATATATAATTAATACTTTTTTAAAGGTACAAGTTAAACAAATTCTTGTAAAAATGATAAGTTATATTATACAAATAAATATTTTATACTTTAATTATTGTATGACAAGCATTTTTTAATGGGTTTGTCTAATTTGTGTTTTAAGGTATACATATTAAAAATATTTTAATTATATTTTTTTATATTTAACTTTTATAAAAATCACAAGTTTTTATCTTATTTTAAATCATCAATGTTGCATGAAAACTTTTAATTGAAGAATAGATTTTATTGAAAATAAAAATTAATTTGTATTTAAACAATTGTTTAATTAAGATAATTACATTGTATTAGTAATAAAATTAAGGACAATAATATAGATACAACTTTTTTATATAAATTTTATATGTTATCAAATTAATTTTTTTATACCTTGATAGTAGAGGTTAAATGTACAATTATTATACATTTTTATTATTAATTTATAAAAAAATTAATTTAAATTTTTATCATTCATCTAATTACATTGTTCTATGTGGTATTGGTATTGAAAGTAAAATTTACTTTCACAATTTTTTATATAAATTAATAATAAATATATTTTTAATTTATACTTTTAAGTCACAAATTAAAAAAGATTAAACCCCCAATTTGTTCCTCAACTATTGTACAGAACTTATATTTGGTCTATAAACAAAAAAAAAAATCCTTGATTTGATCCTTAATATTTACTAATTTAGCTATAAATTGGTCATTCCATACAAAAATAAATGACATATCTCATTATTAACATAACACATAATCATTAAATAACGATTTTTTGTTGCTAAATAACAGACACTTCAATTGTTCTTTATCGAAAAGATCAGTTTGGGGCTTAATTGGTAAATAATGACTATCAAATTAAAGATTCTTTTAGCTTCGAAATCAAATTAAGAATTCATACAATTGTTTGGGATCAAATTAGGGATTTAATTTTTAAAAAAAGACTAATGTAAAAAAATTTAATATTTATATATTTAATAAAGATGCAAATTAAGAAAATCTTAAAGAATTAATAAAATTAAATTTATTTTTTAATTTTTTTAATATAATTAATTATAAAAATATATAATTAATTGCTTCCAATGTCCTAATTTCAAAGACACAGTTAAAGATGAAACTTTTTTTCCAATTTTAAAATATGCGAGTACTATACTAGCGTAATGAGCCAATATGAAGGCAGTGTCGTTTTCTACCTGGCTTTGCGGAAAATAAAATAATTTTTGTGGGCAAATAAAGCAAAAAGAAATACAATTTACAAATTTCCACAAGACTGGCCTCCACTGAGCCATCATCATTGCACTCCCCGTGAATGACACGGACCAATAAGAGAGCACAAAATCCAGCGGAGCGCGTGAGTGGAAGTTAATAGTAAAGGGCGGCTGTGAATAAAGCCAAAATGCTTAGGCCCTGTTTGGATAAGTGGCCCACAATGGAAAAAAAAAATGGTGATGCACCTGATGACTGGCCAAGTGACGATACTGGTGATGGTTTACTTTTTTTGTTTTTAGTTTTATTTTAACAACTTATTTATTGTCATTTTTATTTAAAAGGGTTGTGTATGGTGCCAAGAAAAATATTGTAAGAAATTTTGGAGTTGGGACTCGGGAGAGTTTCTAGAGGGGAGACATGCCCAATTTCTTCCCAACACCTTCTTCCTGCCTCCTCATCAGATCCTAAAGGTCTCTCCTTTTTCTCTTCTGCCTGTTGATTGGTTTGGTGCTTATCCTTTCTCCACTACTGTCCTCTTTTTATTGCTTCATTTGTTCTTTCTTTTTCTTTAATTCTTTCTTCTACTTGCTTTTCCTCTTCTGGGTCTTCATTTTATTTCTTGGGGATGGATTCCATGTGGGTTTTTCCCTTTTTGTTGTTTCTTGATTGCATGTTCTCAGTCTAGTAGTACGATGATTTTTTTTTTTTTGGGGTACTGCAGCCTAGTACTGTGATGATGTTGATGTTCTTGTTGAAGATGGGGAAAGTTGTTCTGGGTTAAGCAGTTGCAACTTTTGGGTTATGCTTCTTTTCCTTAGTTGTGGTAGTGCATGTCCTTAGAATCAATTTTTTTTACTGGGGTTCTCTTCCATTTGGTGGAAGGGACTCTGTTTTGAGATGGATTTCTTTATTTACTCTGCTAAGGTTTGTTATGTCAAAGGAAGCTGAATTGATGGATTACGAAAAACATGCGTGAATTCTGATGAGTTTGCTTTGCTGGATTTTGATCTAACATTTTTTGTTTTTCTTTTTGTGATACCCATCAGTTCCCTTTAGGTTCTTCTGTTGATTTTCTGTATTTTTGCAGGTAGACAAATGCCTTAGTTATGCTTGTTCATTTTTTACTAAATAGGAAATTTCTTTTCATTTTTTTTCCAAGGCGTTGATTTTCTGGGGCACAGTAAATAAAGGCATAAACTTGTTTCCGTATATCCGGCTTCTTGGTGGCTTCTTGGTGCATGCAGAGCATTAACCCAATTTTAGTGGGGTTGACTTGCTGTGCATCTTGATGCTTTAAGTATGCTTCCACCGTGCCAAAACAAAATTTTTACAAAAGAATAATTGTTGAGTTAAGGGGATTCAGAGCATGTTAGTCCTACTGGTTTCCAAGTTTCGAGATTTGGATGGTGGGTTTCTTTTAACAAGCCTTCCTAATTCTTCTGTTTTTGAGGTTATTTTTATGTGTTGAAGAGTATTTTACTGGAAACATAACCATATAACCTCTCCATTTTTTTTTTTTTTTAGTTGTCGTCCTTCAGCCTTCATCCTTGTCTCTGTATTCTGCAGTGCTCTTTTCATATGATGATTGAGATCATTTTAGGTTATCTCTACGTTGTGTATAATTATGACAGCTGTTGCTCATTACTTCTTGTGTTTTTCCTTAGTTGCTAGTCTCCCAGAGGCCATAAAGAATCTGTCTGCTGTTAAGGATATTCTGGCAGTGCTTTTGGAAACTCTGTAAAATAGATGGCTGTTCGGGTTCAAAACTTGCCCAAGAAAAATCTCGGTCAAATTTCTGTTGATTCACAGCCCCATTTGTCTATTAGTTATCCAATGTGGTGGAATTCAAATGAAGACCGGATTGCACAGTCTTTGTCCAATATAAGCTTGAAAATTGAATCTCCACCCCAATCTTTTCATGTTGCAAAGTTTCTAGGTTCCCAACTATCAGCCCAAGAATCATCCACAGTTCATTTAATTGATCAATCTCATCATGAAGTGGGTGTCATGGGAGGCTCCAATTCTCAATGCAATTCTTCAGAATCTGGTATTGATACTTATGGATATATGATTTTGTTGTAAATGATTTGTCCTGTATTGGTTTTCCTTCTTTTTTTTACCAGTATTCCTGCCATGTAATTGAATACTAAACAAGTACCTCCCTGGTCCCTTAGGGTTCTTAGTGTTCAATTTGACGCTTAATTGTTAACTGGATAGGTGGTGAAAATGCGAACTTTTGTTAGAATCCTTTTACTGTTATTTATATGCTTAATCAATCTCATTCTGCATGATTTATACTTGGTTCCCCACTCCATCTAGAGTTATTTTATATCAGAGATTTTTTTCTTTTCATTTCTAGTAATATTCTAGTCTCCAAAGGTGAATATTGCATGTATATTGAATGAGGAATTACTATTTCTCTTGATTCTATTCCTTTCTTGAAATGTCAAGTAAATAAATGGAATGCAAATGATGAATCCTTTTCTAGCTGTTGAAAATGTTCACATTGTTGCTAAAATGCCCTTAATGTGGTTTCCTTATTCCAACTTTTCAATGCTTAGACTATTAGTCATAACAATTACATAGGCTAAGATATAAGCCAACCTTAGCTACATTGTAACTGTTTTCTCGTGTACTCAGGTGAAGATGAATACTGTGAAAGGGGCACTGAGGGTCTGAAGCCTGTTTTCATGCTCAGCAACTCAGATCCTATGTTCAATCCTACACATATTAATAATAACAACAATTCAATGGTAGGATAGGCTCTTAGTTTTAGGCTCTCTTTGTATTGTATTACTGTTTTCTATTCTTTTTGTTGAACTAATAATTTGATCACATGTCAGGCTTTTGCTCGATATCCTTATGCTGATGCATACTTTGGTGGGTTATATACTCCGTATGGACAACAGGTTCTTGTAAGTTCTTGGATTTTTGTTATTATTTCTCTTGCACTAGTTTATACTTTTGCAGATAGATTATCCTACAAAGTTATTGTTGTGCAAGGAAGCTAGACGTCATTAAAAGGGACATTTTTCCTACACTGTTTACACATAAGTAATTTCCTATATCTGTTAAAGAAGATGGTTTCTTCATTATTTGTAGAACTATTTGCCTTATGCCATCTAGAACAATTTGTATTCCTAAAGCTGTGAGTTTGATAGGCTTGAGTTGTGTTCTCTCATTTTTCCTCTTTTTCCTCTCTAGCCTTAAATTGCTTGGTATGCCCATAATTATAATCTGTATTCTTTTGGCCTTTGCTCTTAATATGTTCTCATGCAACTCAAACTTGACTGTATTCAGACCCAGATGGGACCTCAGATGCTGGGGACTCAGCCTACTCGAATTCCACTGCCCCTTGATCTTTCAGAGGATGGACCTATTTATGTGAATGCTAAACAATATCATGGGATTCTCAGAAGACGACAGTATCGTGCAAAGCTCGAGGCACAAAACAAAATTGTCAAAAGTCGTAAGGTATGTAAACTCATGTTGGCTATTATGTGAGCCCTTGGGGCTTCATTTGCTGTTTTGAAGTAGATATTCTGATTTTTCAAATCCAACGAAAACAATATCTATATACTGTTAACAACAGCATCGTCTAATTGTAAATGCATATAACTGGTATTGGTATGATCAGACTGCTTCTGTACCTAGCATTCTTCTAAACGTAACATTCATGATTACTTTTAAATTACATGCAGCCATACCTCCATGAATCCCGGCATCGCCATGCAGTAAATAGGGTCAGGGGATCTGGTGGACGTTTTCTCAGCACAAAGAACCTCCAACAACCTGATCAAAAGAATGAAACCTCAGAATTCATCAGTCATTACTCAGGAACTGTTGACTATGTTGGTCCAAGAGCAAACTGCTCAGACACCACAAGAACCTCTAACAATGATGTCATTTTCCAGCAGCCAGCACAGATGTCATTAGGCATCTCTCCTCTTGCTGTTGCAAACATGCAAAGCAGTAAGAAGATTACGTGCAATGGAACTCAGCACTATGCTTCAGTTGTCCGGTGACAAATCGGAACTGGCAATTCATCCTTGGCTTTATCACTCTGCCTGATGTTACTCTTGTTTATCGTAGGGATACCAACGTGGATTGTGCTTTAAGGCCAAAAAAAACATGGATTATGCTTGAAATCTTAATTTTGGTGATGCCTGACTTTGTTATTATAAGGTTAATTATTTTAAGATGATTTTATGTGGAAAATGTGGAATGTGACTTTTTCTCCTGTTCCAGATGAGCTCTCCATTTTCCTGTTTGTTTTTCATGATAATGGGAAATTAAAAAATAATTGGAAAGTAATCTTGTATGTTAGGTAAAGGATTTGAAGGGAGAAAAGCTGGCATGGTGATGGCTGTAATATGCATTTCAGGTTGTCAACGATTTAAGAAGAGAAAAAGGAGATCTAAGTGCGGTACTAATAAATACAATTTAATTAGTACAAACCTAGAACTGCGGCTCCGCCCAAGCAAGTTGGCATTTAGTAAATTGCTTCAAGGTTTTCTCTCAGTCAAGTCAGTTTGTTGTAAATTTGAAAATTACATAATTACAATATTAGGATCACATTATAAATTATTATAAATATATAAGACAATACAAATTTATAATTATAATATGTTATTATATAATTAATTATTTTATTTAATAATTTATTTATATTATTGTATATATATATATATATTTATTTAATGATATAACTGATTATAAACGTATATTTATACATGTTATTGTAACTATCATATATCCCTTCTAAATCATGTTTATGTCATTGACAAAATGCTGATGATTAAATGAAATACTAATTATTGCACTAGTAGCCCCTTGTGGGCTGTATGTTACACTCCTTGATTTATATAAAGATTCAAGTGTCTGTTGGGACATTTGTAATATTTTCTCTTTTTCTCAAAATTTTTCTTTGTTCGAAAAAAGAAAATACTAATTATTTATTTTTGGGCCTTGGGAAATACTTATGATTAAAAGGGTATTTTAGTTATTTTAAATGTAAAATTTGAAATGATTAAAATGTCGTTAATAAAACGCGGAGGAATAAAAAGATTAGTGCAATTTGTAGTGCAAGAAACAATTTATTTTTATTTTGACTCTTATTTTACAATTTAAATTATTTAAAATTTTAAAATAGAAAACCATTTGATAAGGGGAAGGTTTCTAATATCAATAATCCAACTCCTATCAAATGAATTAGTATTTTGTAGTTCAGGTTAGTTTGAATTGTAAAATGCTTTTGAAATTTATATTAGTGTAGATTAAAAAATAACTTCTTTATTGAATAATTTAAAATAAAAATATTAAATTAATATATATAATAATATTTATTTACTTTACCTTTTAAAAATTAAAAAAAATATTTTAAAATTATGTCATTTTAATAAATTTTTATTGAAAAAAATTAAAATATCATATTTTTAAAACATAAACTAAAATATTTTTAGTCATTATTATAATATTTTATTAAAATAATATAATTTTAAAGTAATTTTCCCTTACTCTTTAAAAAATAAAGTGAATAAACACAAAACTTATATACATATATATATAACAGTAGGAGAATGCTATTTAAAGTTGGCCTGTAGTCCAATTGGTTAGCCCCAAGCTTTAGGGCTTGGGTGAGGCGGAGGTCAGGGCTTCGAGCTCTGCCACCGCCGTGAACTCCACCAACTTGCGACCTAATGGTCGCGCGCCTCAAATGAGGGGGTGAACGTTCACTTTCCTGAAAAAATTCCAGCTGCTAACAAACTAACTTTACTAACTTCCTAACCATCTACCTGGTAAAAAAAAAAAATGTTGTTTGATAATTCATTTTATACGAAGTACCCTACTTTTGTAGGAGTAGTTGATCTTTAGCCGAACTACATTTAACTTTTTTATAAAATGTTATAGGGTAATTTAAGTGCATTTTTATGTTGGGAAAAAGAAAATGCGTGGGCTCAGGAACAGATGGAAATAGCTCCCCTTTTAATGGAAATAAATTGTTAATTTTTAAAGTCCTTAATTGGCAAAAAAGAAAAACAGACTGTCCTTATTAAAAAGAGGGACCCTCGTAAACCTCAAAAAGTACCGAGACCCCCTTCGAGATAAATTTATCCCAAATTCGTCCCCAATACTAACATCACCCACAGCGAACCTACCCGGTTGCTACAGAAGAAGAAACAAAAGCCCGAATAAAGACATAGAAAAAGTCGGAATCCAAACAGTCCATTAGGACCATTACACATCTACAAATACAAGGGGGAGCCAGAAACGGAGGTTGACTTGACGATCAACGGCAACAGCAGCAGCAGCGGCGGAGCAGAAAATGGTGTCGTACATGAGCCTGTTGATGTACGGAGTTGGGGGCATAGTGGTAGCGGGGATGGCGCTGCTCGTCGCCTTCCAGGAGAAGCTCGTTTACGTACCGGTGCTTCCGGGTGTCACCAAGTCCTACCAGATAACGCCCGCCCGCCTCGGCCTCACCTACGAGGATGTTTGGCTCCGATCCTCTGATGGGGTTAAGCTCCATGCGTGGTTCATCAAGCTCTTCCCCGACTGCCGAGGTGACATCCGATCTCCTTTTTTGGTTTAATTTACTCTTTTTTTTAAGTTGTTGATTCTTTGGTTTGTTTGAACTAATTAGGGTTTGGGTTTTGGAGCTAGTGGTTTTTGCTGTGTAAGCATGCATTTTTGGGGTGGTGGGATTTAGAATTGAAATTGAGTTTTATAAATGAATTGTTAATGGTTCTTAATTTTGCGTCTTTTTGAAAAATTTGCTCCCTTTTTCTGCATTGTTTTTTCGCTTGCAAATTATAATGTATAATTTGCTTAGTTTTTGTTGTTATAACTTGAAACAAGATTAGAAGTTTATGGTTTTGCCTTCACTGAATATAGCCCAAGATGGGAACCAGGCAATTTCGAGGAATAAAATGAAAATAACCATGCTTTTTGAAAAATTTCATGAACCCAGAGCTAAATTGAACTGAATGAGGACTCAAGTAGCTGCTGAGATTGATGGGATGGGTTTGTATTGGGTACATAACCTGAATTGCTATGGTGTAAAACTAGAATAGAAAATGATTGGAGACACTTTTTGATCATTGACATGATAAGAAAAGATTTTCGTATAATTCTTTAAAATGCTTATTTCTCCATTTAATTTTGTTTCTAGTTCAGTTTTTAGTTGATTACATGGGTACTAAAAAGCAGTGTTTTTTGCTATTTTTGCAGGTCCAACCATCTTATTTTTCCAAGAGAATGCTGGAAGTATCTTTTTCATTGTACTCGATTATCTTTAACATTTCTAGGAAGATTTAGGTTCTAATTTTTGTTTTCAAGTCCTTTAGTGGGTACATATTTGCCATAATTTTCCGTTTATGAGAATGAGATCCAATTACCTTGAGCAGCCTTAACTACTGATCTGCAGATATTGCTCACCGTCTTCAAATGGTTCGCATAATGTTGCGGAGGTTGCAGTGCAATGTCTTCATGCTTTCATATCGAGGGTGCATTTCTAGATTACCTTATTTCAATGCTTTTTTCTTCTGGCTTTGTTATCTAATTGTAAG
>BPVZ01000040.1:197642-214927 GCA_020521535.1 Rubroshorea leprosula
GAAAAATTTATTGATTAATAATTATATAAAAATTAAAATTAAAAATACCATTATTATTATTTTCTTATAATATTACACTGTGAAAATATATAGATAAATTTATAGAAGAAAAAGTTGGGGAAACGCAACTAAAGTTACTAAACACATCGTAAGGATAAAATCATGTTTTTATGGTAAGAGAATATTCTTTGCAAGGGATGTAACACACGTAAATGTCTTCATCCCAAAGGCTATTAGAGATGACAATTTCTCTAGATTCCCGTAGCGTCTCGGCGAGGATCTCTGCCACGAGGGTGGAAGAAGGAATTCCTCCTATGGGATGGGGATAGGAGAGGTTTTTTATTGTAAATTTATGTGTAGAATTTTTCTTGTTCTTTAGGGCCTCGTGGGGGTTCTCATCTTGGCCAAAATTTTAAAAAAATATATATAAATTAATCTTTTTTATAAATTAATCCAATCCATTATATTAATATATTTAAATCTAACTCAATTATTTATATTTAAATAATTTATATTTAATTAATTTTATCATTTGTCTATTCACTTCACTGGTAATTTTAGATAATACTTTTATATATTTATATGAATAATAAATTTTTTTAATCAAATGAATTATTCAACAAAAATTACATATAAAAAATTTTAATTGTCTAAATATACATATAAAAAAAATTAAACGACCTATATTTAAAAAAAAATACACGTGATTTTATTTAGTAAAGTTTGTATACTATCATTACTATGTATAGTATGATAATTCCTTTTTAAGAATTTATAATTTTTCATTTTTGAACTGAAGCTAAATAAGAATTTATAATCTTCTAACTTAGTAATTCAGGAAGTTATTGATTATGTTGATTCTAATTGTAGTTTAGACTTTAGAGGAGGGAACATCCGTGGAAGGAGAGAGAACCTGCATTCTGAGTAATCTCTGTCCCCTTTTATATCTATTCACGCGAAACCACCATACTCTTCTCCTCGTCCTTTTCTTACCTTATCGTCATCGATTTGATTCCGGTCAAAATGTCACGCAACGATGAAACAGCGGAGGACGCCAACCCCAGTCGGGGAGAATCACCGGAGCAGGTGAGGCAGAGGTTCAAATCCAAGGTACTGCCCAACCCACAAGATGAACCCTATTATTATTATTTTTTTTTTAATTGTTTGGATCAATGTTCGTGTTTTCCTGTGGTTTTTACGATCTGGGTGTCTTTGGTTTCATATAGAAAGTGGCTAAAACGAAGGAGATATTGTCCAAACAGGCCGAAAAGATTGCTAAACAAGCAGAAGAACACGAAAGCTTCATCAACAAGGTAATCTTTTAAATCTTTTGCATTTTGTCTGTTTTCTTTAGTTAATTCAATGTTCAATGTTCTGTATATCTTATTTATGTTTGTTATGCTGTGGATTGGGTTTTTATGTGTTCGTCATGAATTTCTGAGAAATATCTGATCTAATGTTATATTTGTATTTCCTTTTTTTCTGATTATTGGTGTTTAGGTGACACATCTTTTGGGGGTCCTTGGATTTGGAGGCTTTTGCTTTCTCTTGGGGGCAAGTGAGTAAAGTTGCATTTGATACTTTGATTGATGCAATTTCTAAATTAATTAATTCTAAAGATTTCATAATTTGCTTTCCTTTTTATTTTTCTCATTTCAGCTAATTTTTTATTGTCAGGACCCCAAGATATTCCTTATGTATATTGTTTGTTTTATGTCACCTTTGTTCCTCTTCGATGGATTTACTACAGATTCAAGAAATGGCACTACTATCTTCTCGTAAGCTCTACCGTATTGCAGTCAGATTTTTTTTTTTTTTTTCCTTTCTTGATAAGTATCTCTTTTTAAAGTATTGGGGGTGAGAGTTTGAGTTCTGGTGAGTTTGACATCTTGTTTTAAGGATGGCAGTCAATACTGTTTTAAGATCTTAAACTCATGAAATTGGTGCTTCTTGTATGTCAGGATTTCTGCTACTATGCCAACACGATATTCTTGGTTGACCTTCTTTTATATCCAAAGAATGAAAAGCTTTTCATGGTTTGCTTCTCATTTGCTGAGGTAGGCTGATAGTGCTTTACTCTTACTACATTCATACATGGCAATTGATGAATAATTGAGTTTCACTTTTTCATGGTTTTGAATGCTGCTGCAGGGGCCACTAGCATGGGCAATAATTATTTGGCGTTGTAGCTTGGTTTTCAGTTCTGTTGACAAAATTGTTAGTGTCCTTATACATCTTCTACCTGGTGAGTTTCAATTCTTTATCTTGAAAACAATGAAGTGGGCTTGTTTTTCCTTTGGTGGTAAAGATTGTTTAGTTCAATATTATCCTTTCAGAAGCTGTTGTTCAGATTTTGTTTTCCTATGCATCATATGCTCAAGATACCAATGAGAAAGATTTATTACATTATAGTTGCCAATTGTTAAAGTACCTAGCATGCTTTTATTTTAGAGAAGCTAATGCAACCTTTTTTGCATAGAAAGCATAATCTTGTAGTGATTTGATCTTAATCATTTACTTCGTATTATTAAACTTTAATTCGGGAAAATTTATTGTTTTGCACTTGTTTTGAGTTCTTATTTAGACAAAAGAACCAAAGAAACCATCCAAGGAAACAGTCAAGCATAAAAATGGTCATCTCAAGTTTAGACTGGCGATAAGAAAAATATGGATACAATTTGAGCGTTTAGTTGGACATTGCTTTTTCTGAAAGAGACGCCTAAGCTTTTTTTTCTAATTGTCCAATAATTATAGATCCTAATGCCATGGTCCCTTTTTCAGGACTGGTGTTTTTCACCATTCGATGGTGGAACCCAGCAACCTTTGAAGCCATGCATCCTGAGGGAACTTCTCGAAGAGCTTCATGGCCTTACGTGGAAGACAAATCCTACCTATTCACTTGGCTGTTTGCAGTTCCCTTGGTTGTCTACACTGTCTGGCAAGCTCTTTATTTTCTTATTGTCAATGTCCTACGTGGCCAGAGACTACTAAGAGATCCAGAAGTCATGACTTCTTACAGGTTCTCTCTCTCCAATGAGAAATGTTCTGATTTGTTTCCTGAAACCAACATGTTTGGCTCAATTTCTTTTCATTCTGATAACTTTTATGATTTCATAGGGAGCTCTCCAAAAAAGCACAAAAAGCAAACAATGTATGGTGGCGTTTTAGTGGCTTGCTTGGGGATCAGAACCGCATGTGGATGTACATTGGATTCCAAGCCATCTTTACTGTAGCAACTATGGCACTCACTGTCCCTATCTTCCTGTCTTATAGATTACATGTGATTTTCCAAATACTCAAGGTCTCTGCCTCTGTATGGAATGGAGGGAGCTTCTTGTTAGATGTGATGCCTAGACAGGTGATTTTGAAGGAGAAAAAGAAATCCAATGGACAAATTCACCAAGATCAAGTCTCAGATGGGACAGAAAATTCAAAGAAGACAAGCAACTATTCTGAGGCACGGGAGTCCTAATACCTGCATCTCTTGTAGGAGCTAGATTGATAAGAAAATAGAGTGCTTAGCTAGTGCTTGTGTTACAAATCGATGACATTGATTGGTTTGATTATATGGTTCTAGCATGTTTTGGTTGGGAATGTGAAAAAGCTATTGAGAAACTGGAATTTTGAGAATCAGGTTCAAACTAGGATGATTGTAGATATTGAACAGGTTGTTTTATCGAAAGATATATATATATATATATATATAGCAAGTTTTCCATGACATGAACACAAGTCCTCGACATTTTTCTGTTTGTGACCATATCGTGCTTCTTATGGAGCTTAGACTGGGCACCGCTAGTATTTTTTTTCCTATTGCTAGTCCCCATGTAGATGTCCAAATACCTTGGTGTCCCTTCTAATGGATTCCGTTGACAGAGGGTGAATTTGATTGCTTTGAAAATGTGTAGGGTATTTAAGCTAGATTTCCGGCTTTCAGCACTTGATTTATTAAAAATAAGCACCTTAGTCCATGAGAGTTGGTTGCCAAAAGCACATCATCTTATGCTAGAACGAGTAATGTGTTTGGTTTAGGGGAAATAGAAGGGTTAGTAGGAGAGAATAGAGCTTTTTAATCAATCATATAATGTTTTTAAATATTATAATATAATTAATAAAAAAAATTATTTCTATCTTTCATTTCTTTCTAATCAAGCATAGCCTAGGTTTAACTTCTAGCATTCCTTGTTGATAAACAGTCTCTTAAGTACAATGGTGAATCTTAGGAAATATTTAAGCACAGAAAAAAAAAAACCATATATATATCTTTATTTTTCTACATTTGCAGGGGAAGGATTTTCCACAAAACCTGATGACATCCGTATGATAAAAGGCAAAAACAAAAATGAAAAGAAGCAACATGCAGAAAGGGAAAGCATAAAACAGAATTTGCTCACAAGGGTAGATTCATTTCCTTAACCCAAAGAAAATTGAATTTACATCACTAAATACAAATTGGATTCCTCATACTTGCATACAAAAAACAGCAACCTATAAAATGAAGCTGTTATTAATTACACTCGAAAATTGGCAAAAACCCGCAAACCAAACAAAAACAGTCGTACCTTGAGGAGCACCTTGTCCCAAAAGGTACTAAAAAATCAAACAAAAAAATGACAAGCCCGTTGAGGGCTTGAGGCAAACCTATTGCTATAATCGCACCTTATCACACTACTGGTGATATGGCTTCTCAACAAATAAATACCCCTCGTTCCTGGAACAAGGGGGAAAAAGAATGATGTATGAACCAAACCCCAAAGACTGAGTTGCTAGGGAAATGGAAGAAAAAAGTATTATACATGTGGAGGTGACAAATCATGTAATTATATGCACAGGACTGGTGTGATGATTGCACGACGATTGAAGTGCAGAGCATCCATGAGACTAAAATCCTGGGAATCCATGACCCAAAACTTGAACAATATGATATTTACTCTGAACGTGGAAGTAAGAACCCAAAACCTGAATTTTCACGTATTAATTGTGGAGGTTCAATATCAGCAATCTCTACTTGTGGCATTGATTTGGAGATGTCATCAACCGTGAACGGGATGCTGCATTGGCATTTAAAATGTATTATAAATTGAGTTTTCAGATGAAGACTAACGAAGTTAAGGTAAGCTACACATGAAACTGAAGGGTTGTCAAAGTATTACCTTGAGTCATCATCTAGTAGGAAAGAGCTGCTAACAGCATTGTTGGAGTCCTCAGTCATCATAACTCTCATGCTTGAAATAACCTGTATGATTTGAAAAATTCAGTAATGCAATTTGCTAATAACCTGAAAATATTAATTCAGAATTCTAGAAAGGACGAAAACAAATAGGTTATAGCTATAAACAGCTATTAGCGTTGTCTTTCAGTGATTTGAAGTTTACTTACCTCTGATGACACAGTATGTGTGCCATATTTGTCATCCCAGTACATTGTGCTAATCCTGTATAGTTGCTGTATGCTGAGCACCTGAATAGCCAGCAAAGAAAAAATACATTATTTAGTATCAAAGGAAACAAATGAAAATGAAAGTACAGGTTAAAAGTAAGATATTTAAAGAAGAGGGATTTACTGGGCAAAGTTCTTTGGTTATTTCATTCAAGGTCTTTTTGGGCTTTTGATGTATGACCTGAGTTGTGAAGAAACAGTTAGACAGTTTATCAATCATGTGAACACGATATGATAACAAGTAAAATGTGAAAACCTATCTTACCAGGAATCCAACAGCTTGCCTTATATGTTTCAATTCATCCCAAGCTGTACCTGCATACTGTACACAAGAATTCAGGTCAGGTAAGAATAGAAGTCCGCAGGATTTACTAGTTAGATGGGATTGTCTAGTGCTCACTTCCTGAGTTGCCTCAGAACACCACTGTTCTAATTCTGCCAGCCCTGCTTTCACATACTCTCCATTACTAAACGAGCAACACTCACGCCGCAGAAGAAGACTGTAGGAATGCACAAAATACATGACAAATTATTACCAAAGCCAAGAGTAGCTTTTACTTTATCAGAATAATCAAGTATGGGAATTATGGAGATGCCAGAGCCCACAAGAATATAGTTACACTCAGAAGGGTAAAAAAGTTACCTGTTAAATAGCTGAACATTGATGAAGGAAAATATCTGAGTGAATACCTTGCGGACTAAGAAGGGAGGTACCTGTGCAATCAGACATTTGATAGAATTATTCAGTTCTAGTTAGATGAAGGCAATTTCAGATTACATGCAAAGCTTCATCACTTACATAGTTTGCCTTCATTATATTCAAATAAGAGTTTAAGCTTTTCACAATGCTTTGCCAATGAGCTATTAAAGCTTGCTGAGCAACAGCATTTGCTTTCGCTTGAGAACGTCCTTTTACCAAACTTGCTCGTGATGTCCTGGGTGCCTACATTGTATGGAAAAGAAATCAGATAAGAGCATTTGCTATCTTGCCTGCACATATTGTATCAGAACAGACATGGAGGAGTTTCCTGTGGTTTTGGAAAAAGCTTCTATTTTTTAAGTAATATGTTCACAAGGTTAGACATTAAGGTATGAACTTATTCTCTTCATTTTACCATGAGGTATGGAGCTTCTAGAAAAGTATTAAATGTAGATTCGTCAACCAGAAACTACAAGTTTATTCTCTCTCAAGTCTGAAGGGTAAAAGTTGCTGCTAAGATTCCTTACTGACAAGTGATTAAGCTATTTCTTAAATCCCAAAGAAAAAAAACGTATGCACAATAAAATAACTTAGCACCAACCTGAATACATAATCCAAGCAGCGGTGAGATCTCCTTCTTCAGGTTGTCTCTTATCATTCCATAAATCTTCTCAAGGAAGGCTGTGAGCTGTTGTTTAAAGAGTAGTGCTGGATACTTGGCCTCAACTTGCCGCAAGTCTTCAAGTCTGCTCAGTCCACGCCCATTTAAAAATGAGATCGTAGCACTTTGTGGAGATCCTCGTAGCCCCTACAATTTATGTGATGAAGTGGGAAAAGAAATAATAAGAAAAATATATTGAAAATTTAGGATAAATATTTCAGTAAGTTATCTTACTTGAGACATTCTTCCAAACAGAGAAGCTGATGCTGTTCTCCGCCTTTGTGGGGTCAAACTAGCAGCTCCACTTGCTTTCAGTGTATGTTGTAGTAGCAACAACAATGTTGATGAATTAGACAACCAATATACTAAGACATCATTATTATCCTGGACCTTCAAGGTACATTATGGATTATAGTTAAGACAACGGTCATGAGAATCAATGAATTTCATTGATAACCGATGTACTCAATATTTAAAAGCCATACAACTGGTGCTTACTTCAACAGCTGAAGCTATTGTTTGAATAATGCGGTCAAAAACACTAGTTCTTTCAACTTCAAATGACCTCCAATGAAGAAGGCATTTGTATATGACACAGGCAGCAACTGGTTTGCCACCAAAAAATCCCAAGTTTTGTGATATACACTTGATCAACAAGTCCTGGTTCTCCTGAACCACCAAAAGCATATTTCAAAAGATAAATTAGAAAGAGAAAATGTACATCTAGAAGTAGGGGAATCTACAATCCAGAATGAAAAATCAAGTAAAACATTAGCGCATATCATCAAAAGGTCATGTGCATAAGTAGCCTTTTACCTGCTGCTTTTCATTGAGAGATTTCTGTGGTTTTTCCTCTGATTCTGGCTCACGTGCATTTGCTATAGCAAGAGTCGTGTCCTAAAACATATAACGTGCAATTAAAAAAAAAAAAAAGCCTGATAAAATATCTTCTATCCTCACACATATTGCTTTGTTTTATTTTATTCATTTATTTTTTTGGCAATGATCACTATAAATGATGCTCCCTTACTGATGTAATCTTTGTTTCTCCATTAATAACATTTCCATTCTCTGGTGTTCTCTGCAAATAATGAAGAAAAACTCAAGACTTATTTCCCTTCATATGTTATACCATAACGACATGAAATATCATAACATCTAATCTTTACCGGAATAAACATTGGTCTATGTCGTGTAGATTTCCCAGTTGGTGAGATGGTCAATGCTTGCTGACGAAGGACTTGAATCTCAGATTCTGAATTTGAAAGTTTCTCTTCCAATCTATGTTAAAAATAATAATAAAGAAAGAATATTATCCCAGTGAACCAGAATAGATAACGCAGGTTTCAGTAATGATAACAAGCCAGACATGAAGGTGCATCAAGTTTATCAGGATGTGCTTTGTCTGTGTGTATGTATGTGTTAATCATGTGTTAAATAGAGTAGTGCTATTTCATATTCAAAGAATTCTTTGCATAGGTGTTAATGGACCTCTGCACAGATTCCTGAAGCTGATCCACTTTTCGTTCTGCATCTTCAAGTTTCTTGACCAGTGCTGTATTTCTTGCCTCAGCATCTGTACAAGCTTTCCTGGCCTCCTCTGCTACTTGTCTTTCTGATAGCAGCGAAGCCTGCATGGAATAATAGTTCAGTACATCAGGTGACTCTGGAACTCCACAAGATCAATCTTGGCTGACTCATCATTAAAGATTAATCAATCCAATCAAAAATGATATTTAAGATACAACTTGCCAGCTGAATAGCAAGTGAACTTCTTTTATTGCAGCTGTTATAGAAGATTCCAAGCTAAGAGCTCAATCAAAAGATTAACCATCTAAATTAAGCCAATTGTCATAAAATCCTTAGTTCAGAAGCTAAAGCCTAAGCTGAAATATTGCAAAGTATTCGATTCTAATATAGAAGGAAAAAAGAAGAAGAAGTATGTATTAACTTTAGTTTTTGTTTGGCCAAATATTATTAATTTTAGTTATTCAAGAAATTTATGTCTGGACATGTGATATTAAATTTCAAACAAGATAACTAATAAGCAGTTGTGATTTGTTTGAGTCCCTGATACCCATCCCGCATTCAATGGCTATGCAATTATGGATTTGATCTGGTGAGAGAGTCATAGTCCACTGTAACAACTTAAAACACAGCACAGAAATGAGGCGGTTATGAAGATTCATCGATTCATGATTACTTAGTTCTTTTAGTTTCCTCCCAATTATAATATCCATAAAACAGAGAGGAGAACAGACATAAAATATAGAATCAATAATGATCATCCAAGTTAGATTTAGTTCTTACCTTCAAACTCTCTACTTCAGCTGTAAGCCGATCAACCTTTTCTGTGTCTTGAACTATAACAGGAGTTTCCTTGATGATTGGAGGTGCTTCTTCAATTGCTTTCCGAGCAGCCTCTTGTTCTTTTATGACTCTAGCATTTGCCTCCTCTACTTGCATTTGCATAGCATGCAAAGCATCCTGCAGCTTGGCAATTTCTTGTGCCTTTTCTTCTTCTAAATCAGTCTGATATATAGAAGAATATAAAAATCTTAATGATGACAAATGCAATTCACAGCAAGTTTCATGAATAATTACAACAGTACCATAATAGATCATACATTCATAGGTTACGGTGGAAAAGAAAATTACCCTTAAACGCTTTTCAAGCTGTAAACGCCATGTAAGTTCTTCAACACGTTTTTCCAGTTTGTCTTTTGCTTCTTTAAGGGCCCCAGTTTCACGGGCAGCCTGAATTAATTTACATTAACAGTTATAACCTCAGTTTAAAATAACAAGTGCAGTAAACCCTCCAGAAAAATAAAACCAGAATAAGGAATGCGATCAAACCATCTTGAGCTTTCTGAGCTCTCTCCGTGCAACCCGTCTCCTCCAGTCACATTGAGTAATTATTGCCGCTTTTTGAAGACTCTTATAGTATGAGTATGCAATGTGACAGCGCAAATAAGCCTGAAAGGTAATAACAAAACGAAAAGTCTGTCATTGTTCAATTAATCAAATAAGTTCATAATTCCTTGGTTGTTTCGGAAATTAAGTTGCAACTTCTATCTACAAATCATGTTATCTTTCTGTTAAGGACTTAAAAAACATGACCCGAAGAGGCCTAAACATGGGCACCTGAACAATGATTGCAGCCTTAGTTTGTTTTCTAAATCTGAACTCGTTACGAGCTGTCATTGCCCTTAAGCCTGTCTGCAATGTGATGGCAGACAACCTTAGTGTTAGATAGGATTCCCTAGCAATGTATAGTCTGAAGTTCGTCTGAATCTTCAAAGCAGCTGCTTCCCTTCTAAGCTGTTCATACAGTTTGCAGGCTAGAATACCTAATTATAGTGAAATGAAAGTGGCGTCATAACTGGCTGGAAATCTCAAAAGACTTAAGCACACAACAGACAACATGTAAGGAGCATTATTGCTAATTATGTCTGCATGCTTCTATTTTTATATAGAACTTTATGTTGTAATTGAACTAACAGAAACAATATTATAGTAACTCAGGAAGTCAGAAGCCTGGTGGTGACAAACCAGAGAAGCATGCTTCCAGGATCAAGTAAAGAAGATACCTCGCCAATGAGATTGCAATACAATAGCAGCTTTTCGAAATGCAAGGAATTCTTTGCGAGCAATATATGTGCGAATTTGCCTCTGAATGGTTCTAGCAGCATTTCCAAGCACCTCTGCCCTCCTTGCATCTAGCTCAGCCATTTGACCAGCTCTAAGGAAAACTTTTGCCTTACCTATCTGCAAAGACAATCATATTGAATGGAGTATGATATGATACACTGAAAATTACTACCAAAATGCAATACAAACTGGCAGGATGACAAGCTGTAAAGAAATCCTTGAATTACCTGATAACCTTTCAGTCCCATTTTATCCAGAATCATTTGACATGCAACCTTGTCGTCATAACTGTACACAATAAGTTTGGATGGTTGGGGGAAGAAAAAACTAAACCAGGGAAGGCTCCAAAAATGAAACATAAATGGCATTGTGCTAAATTTGACCAATTATTACAGTACAATGAAGGTCATTATCCCAATGCAAAGCAAACCTCTTAGGATAACATGCCCAATAGCACACATTTAAGCAAGGTAATGATACTTTTTAAATTTTAACTATCAAAAATGAAGTTAAGCTCTCGAATGCATATGCCATCCTAGTCCTTGAAGTTACAATTACTTAAAAATAAATCCATAACTTACTTCCCATCCAACACTTCAGGAGCAAGAACACCAAAACGGTGAAGAAACTCATAGAATGTTCTTCTTGTAGGGTATCCAGCACAGCTGATTCTGATTGCCTCAAGAACACCCTACATAAGGGAAAATGATAAAGAAAATCTGAGTTACCAAAGCTGAAATTATTTTGAAAGAAAAAGCCTATTTTCAATTTCCAATTTCCAAGTTCAAAAAAAAGAATTAAGTGTGGGCAAATAGACTTATGGTAGGATAATACTCACACCACAGCGTAATTGCTGAATTATATTTGCATTCTCAAAAATTGCAGGCTTGAGGACATTGTTTGGTTTCACACATCTGATATAGTGAGGTTCTGTTGAATTTAGTGTCTCCATCAGAGCTTGAAGTTGTTGCTGCAGTATTTAAAGAATTTTCAGATATCAGAAACAGAATGTGTCTAATCCAAGTTAAGAAGTCAAGCAGCTACACATTGCATAATCAAATCTACAAACCAGCTTCTGTACAGTTATACATGTCAAATGTGCCTCTCGTACTTAATTTTATGTCAAGGATATCACCACCTTTCAAAAGTTGGTTTGCTACCTCATAACAGCACTGTAAAGCTGTTTAAAAATGGTGGAACTTTTTATTTTAAATGCAACTACAATGTGCCAACTTTCAACAACTATACTCCAATATGCCTCACTTAGAAGACAAATCAGTTCTGGATAAATTTTCTTTCCTTCATCCTAGTGACTGCCATATCATTAAGCATGTAAAGGATATAGTATTATCATATCAATAACAAAGAAACAGAATCACAATCACAGTCCACTGTGTTCACAAGCTTATAAAAATCTGTATAACACCTTTCCAGTGGACAAAAATCCAAGTGTTTGCATTCTTTAATTTCTAGGAGAAAAATCAGCCACAGTGTAATCACATAATTGAATTATTGAAATGAGCACTTCCCATATATAGGAAATTCATCTGATAAGAGAGGTCATAAATCAAGTAAATCTATCATACCTTAAAGCGTGTTCCAATGGAAGAAAATTTGGAGGATTTTGATGACTCCTCTGGAGAGGGAGGAAATAGAGCAGCTACAAATGGGCACTTAGAGGCTGTCAACAGATCCTGATGTTCTGCCACTACATAATCTTTGTTTTTGTCAAGGAACAGATCAGCCAGATAAACTACCTGGGGGAAGAATATGGCAAATGGGTTATTGTCAGACACTAGGTTATAGAGCAAAGCAATGCAAATATGGAAAACATATTCACCTCCCCAGCATAGTGCGATATAGTAAAATTAGTCCGAGAAAGTTTAGGTTTGATGAAACGCTTGTTGTTTTTGAATGTCTGGTACAACTTCTGAGCAAATGTTTCATGTGTAGATTTAGGGAACATACTGCACAGTGCATAGGAATAAAAATGAGTTGAGCCCAAAATAACAGAAACTATAGGAAGATGGCTAGTAGAGCATGTATGTTATTTTTCATTTTGGATATACAATGACAGCATGAAGCTTCTGGGAAATTATAAATTATGGAGGATTACGGGCCCCTTCTCCTTGAATTAAAATGAAAAAAAAAAAAAAAAATCCAGTTATCTCCATAATGAAGATAGTGACTCAGATTTCCACAACTTCAAGGGGATAATGTATCAAAAAGAACTAAAGACTAGCTCGTACCAGGCTTCATCCAGAAGTGCTATAATTCCTCCTGGTTTCTGCAAAAGATGGAATGTTAATTTTCATAGTGCAAAACTAGGCATAGAAGTACTAGAAAGAAAACTGTGAAGCTATATTCTACAAATGATTATAGCCCATAAAATAAATAACAAAAAAGCAAGCAGATTACACCTTCTCTATCAAATCCAACACATCCTGGTTATCAACAAACTCTATGTAGCTCCAATTGATTTCTTCTTTGGTATATTCTTCCTGCTCCATCTTAAAGACATGCTGTAAACATAAATACCAAATATTAGAAAATGCCTGGCCAAAGCAGTATCAGAAGTGGATGAAAATAACTAATTCAAAAGGATATCAAACCTGGTTGAAATGTTGTTGCAGCTTTTCATTTGTAAAATTGATACAGAACTGCTCAAAACTACAGATACACAAATGGTGCACTCTTACAAAAATATTAAAATTAATTTTATAACTAAATTTAGATCATAGATGTGTTACCTATTGAACTTAAAGCTTTCAAAACCATAAATATCAAGTACTCCAATTAATGTCTTCGAGTTCGGATCTTGCCCAATTGAGAAGTTAATTTTATCTACAAGCCTGGATGGAGAAGGGATTTATTAGAAATCTCTACACCAAAAAGTGATCTAAAATATATTTATTGAATAATGAAAATAACTAGTTTTTAAGCATTTTCACCATTTGTAATGGTTGAGAAAAATATCTATTTCATAACACATTACTAGATAGCAGATACAATAGGTGTGAAGTTCCTTTACCAATCAAACAAGCGAGAATAAATAGTTTTAGCAAAGGCATCCCTACTACCCAGAGCAGCAACAGGATCAAGAGTTCTTGTAATAATTTCTTCTGGTGTAACCATTACACGCTTTATTAGTGCATCTTCCAAGGTCTTTGCATCACACCTGCAGTATGACATGGTTTGTGAAAAAAAAAAAATAGTGGTTACAGATACAAAAATCCAAAAATGCATTCAGAAAGGCAGAACATGTCATACCTAAGTAGTTCAGCTGTCATATTGAGATGAAACCGAGAATTTTCATCCTTGAGGACAGAAGAGTCAACATCTACCCCCTTTGCAAATTCAATATTCCCAAGATGTAGAATTGCAGCTACTACCCTAAAGATTGCCTCCTGAAAGAAGAAAAATATATATATATATATATTCATAATTAAAAATCCAAATGCACAGGCACAGGAACATATGTTTTACAAAACTTTTGAAGAAAACAACTGACCTGTTCTTCCTCACTGATTCCAACTATATCCATGGCCCTTCTAGTCGCAAGATATTCCTGAGCATCATCTACCCCATCCAGTGCATAGCAGTTAGATTGATTTAGGTAATGGAAGGTCTTTGGGTTTCCCAACTTGTACTTTTCTCTAACCTGGAAATTTAGAATGAAAAAAATTACTCATTTTTATAGTTACCAGTGTGGCCAGTGCAAATGGAAGAAATGGAAGAAAGACTGATACTTAAATAACAGGGAACAATTCAGTATGAAAGTAAAACATCAGTACCTCAGGTGGTGCAGCACAGAGAAGATAAAAGCAATGATAGTTTCTCTCAGGATCTGAAATTTGGCAGACACGAGACCTTTCTAGCAAATAAGTACGCACAGCTGCTCCAGAGATCCTCCCATTCTTGTCAAACTGAATTTCAACAAATTTACCGAAACGACTTCATAGCAATGCCAAGAAAACAGAAAAATAAAGTTTAGATTAAGCCCATGATATTATCCTAATAAAATAAATTAATGAATCAAAACAATCCTTTGAAGAAATGAATTCTTTACAAGAAAAGACCAGCTGAAATGGTTGAAACATAAAGGGAGCTTTTATCAATCTAATTCAATCTATTTCTTCAAGTTCTCTGGTTTTTCAGCAGAGGATTTGAATACAGTTCTAAGGTTGAAAACTAGCTTGTTCTTTTTTTCTTTTTAATTTTTACATTTCAACCTACCTATCATTTATGAAAAGGTTTTAAGTTTTAAGTTGTCAAACCTGAATTGAATTGAACATTCACTCACCTTGAGTTGTTGTTCCTGACAGTTTTTGCATTTCCAAAAGCTTCAAGAACTGGATTAGACTGCAAAATCAACCATCCATGATCAGCAATTTAGGCAAGGATTCCTGCTCTCAAGATTCAAGAGATGTAAGGGTGTACTGTTCATCTTACTTCTAGAACTTGTTGCTCAACTGTCCGCCCCTCCACTCCAGATCGACCACCAAGGTAAGCAAGGTACCGCATGAGCATCTTTGTAGTCTCCGTCTTACCAGCACCACTTTCTCCACTAACAAGAATTGAGTTGCTTTTTCCCTCGTTGATCATTGCCCTGTTTACATAGGTAACAAAATCAGAGAGGGCATTACTTAAAAGTGTCCAGTATGATAGTATCCAGTAGAACATTAGTCTTTACCTATATGCAACTTCTGCAATAGCAAAGACATGAGGGCTTAGCTCTCCAAAAGCAGCTCCTTTGTATTGTTCCATCATGTGAGTATCATATAGATGTGGCAATCTTTGGAATGGGTTTATAGCAATCAGGATGTTTCCAGTATACGTCTGGGAAAAGTGTCCAATAAACAGCAAGTTAGTATATAGGAATATAAATGGCTCTTCTCTTCAATGCACATCAGCAAAATTTCCCCTCAAAGTATGATTCAGCTTGCAAAAGATAAAACAGAAAGCATCTTACATAGATTTCATTAAGTTCATATCTGGCAGCCAAATTATGCAGAACTCCTGGTTCATGCAAATATGAAAGCTTTGTCATGTCATCTACACCTCCAGGTGGTGCTTCAGTATCTTTTGGGAATACCTTGGAGATATTTGTGACAACCTTCCATAGGTTTTCAGGAGTAAGAATATCAAAACCACAAAATAATCAGCAAAGAAAGAGAGGTTATAGCATAAACATCAAATTCACCAAATGACTGAACAAGCTTTAGAGACTGAATTTGGAGTAGAATATGGTCAATTATACTGATAAATTGCAAGAGTAAACTAAAAAGGTAAAGCACCACCTGCCTTGAAAACTGTAAATTATGGTGGTAGGCTTGAAACAATTGGAATCAATTTTGGCAAAAAGATGTTAAGTCTTATAGATTTAATTTACATTTTGAATGGAAAAGCAAAAAATATAAATAAAATGTAAATAAGTGGAAAAAAAAAAAGGGCAAGATAAACTCACAGTTTTCCCATCTGTGGTCTGAACATGAACGTCTTCGCCACTGATTTTAAAAACTTCTCCACCAATCCAGGCAAGCACTGGATCTTCGACCCATACATGAGTCCCTACAATAATGTTAACTGGCGCAGCCTGCATGGCCAAGAAAGAATTAAAAATAGGAGAACGACTACACATGTCCCTAACACATATGCACTTTTGAATGGATGTATAACTTCACATCTCCAACTTCAATAACAGTTTCCCTTAGACACCAAGGTGTCAAATTAACAACTAATCCATGTCACATTGTTTGTATCGGGATATAAAATGGAGAAAGTGACATTAAATGTAATTAGGGGAATAAAAAATTTATATTTGATATACCAAAATTTGCTCATGATTTAGCATAAAGAAAAATGCTTGAGAGGTTCCATTTGAATTTTGCAATAGAATAGTTCAACAATAGACTATAGCTAGCAACACTACTAGCAGTCATCAAACTTATTATCATAGCAATACTGTTAAAGACATTACATTCGACATGACTGCCATGACTTCGTCCCCCAGCTTACTTAGTTAGCTCATTAGCTGAATCACGCATTGCTAACTTTCTATTTCTTTAAAAACCTAATTCTACCACAATGATGTAACTAAATACTATCCGTGATCGTTCATAGCATAGCATCCTGATTGGTAGTACATGCATTGTGCTTTCTCAACTAAGTAACAGGTCAAACGTTCAAATTTTTTGTAGCAGAAAATTAAGAGAATCAAAAAAGATTCAGTTGGCCAAAAAACCTGATAGAGAATTTCCTTTCAGATAACAAGATTAACAAAAGTTTGATGATCTAATACCAAACATGAGCCTATCCAACAGAGTATCACAAAAGCAATGTGCGATTGAATAACACTCCACCATGTTTAACCGATTCAACTCATTCAAAAACAAAGCAAATGAAACAAAAAATGAGAACAGTAAAATCAATCAAAAGCAATCAAAGATTATGAACATAACAAGCAATCAAAAGCTTTGATCACAATTACCATTACGATTCCAGTGCAGCGATCTTTCCTCTACCAACTCATCCGAGACACGAACGAGTCGAGGAAAGCCAAACTCAACGACTCAGATCGGAGCGAAAACGAACTGGCAAACTACCTTCCGGTGGCCTTTCAACTCGCAATTCAGTAACGATGTTGAATTCAACAAGACGGCGCCGATCACAAACGGCGAACCTTTTTTTCACGATTTCTCTTCCTCTTTTTCAAAGCTTCTCTTTTGATTTATGATTTTTAATTTTTTTTTTCTTTTGCTCTTAGAGAAGCAAAATGCGGCAGTGGAAATGGAGTTGGAGTTTATATACAAAAGCAAAAGTTTGAAGTTTTTT